>LNAC01000047.1:4577875-4597028 GCA_002007465.1 Ailurus styani | reverse complement strand
AGGGGGTGGGGGGTGGGGAGGGTGGTTAAGGAGCTGTGGGACTGGTCCGCCAAGGTAGAGTGAGCCATCGAGAGAGCCTTTGCTCTCCGGATGACAAGGTGATACTTGATTTCCTGGGTGTTTCAGTTAGCTTTTGCTTTGCAACAAACCACCCTGAAATTGAGCAGCTTACAGGAACAAACGTGTGTCATTTCTCACAATTCTGTAGGTCAGCTGGGCGGTTCTGGGCTGAACTGGCTGGGTTGAACTCTGCAGTCAGCTGGCAGCGGGCTGGGGCTGGACGGTCTAGAACAGCCTCCCTCCTGCGTCTGGCAGTCAGCAGCCTGTTGGCAGAGGGGCCTCAGTGGGGTCAGACTGCGGCCTTTACTCCCCGTGGTCACTTACCAGGGGGCCAGCCTGGTCTAAAAGGCAAGCCCACAGTGAAAGCACTTTTCAAGCCTCAGCTAGTGACACAAACTCTGTTAGCTTATTAGCCAAACCGTGGCCGAGCCCAGAAACCATATGGAAGGGCCCCTGAGGGGGTAGATACGGGGAGGAATAAACATATTGGTCAAGGGAGTGACAGGTCACTTCCTTCCAGAAGCACTCTGGAAGGAAGGAACAGAGCACAGGATGATTTGAAATAATACCAATAACAGCAGCAATAATAGTTCATACCTAAAATGTCACTTTTTCCACCACATACTTTGTGTTATCTATTCCATCTTCTCACACACACACACACACACACACACACACACACACACACACAAAAAACTGCTAGCAGCCCCATTTTAAAGATGAGGAAACAAAGGCACAGAGAAGTTAAAGAGTTTGTCAAAGGTCACACAGCTACTGAATGGTCAAATTAGAATTCAACCTCAGGTAGCCCAACTCCACAGCCTGCATGTATGGTGGCCAAACTCTAAAAGGGCCCATGCAAGGCTCTGTGGGTGGTCCACGTGAGGAAGACAAGGACCTGACTTAAGGTAGCTGTATAAAGAACAGAAAAGGGACAGATGCAAGAGATACTTCCAAGATAGACAGGGCAGCGCTTGGAAATGATGTGGGGATGAAGGAGAAAAATGTGTGGGAGAGGAGAGGGGTCAGGAGCAGGGGAATGGGCTGTGCCCGGTACAGAACAAAGGACATGTGGGTCTAGGGCGGACTGAAGAGCGGGAGGCTTTAGGGCATGTTCAGAAGACCATTAAGGGCACATCCACTGGGAACTGTCCAACCAGGTCTTGGAAGTAGAGTCAGGAGGTCCGGAAATAGACCAGGACTGGAGCTCAGGGGGCAGTGTCACTGGTCCCAGGCCTGCGTGGAAAGCACGGGATAGAAGACCCCTCAGAGACAAAGAGGGTGGCCACAACGAAGCTATGGCTTCTGGCAATCCTAGACTAGGGAGTGGTCCCAGAGGTTCCCAGGGTACAACATTAAGGAGCCACTCACTCGCAGAGCCTGAAAGCACCTCTTTAGGTCTTGCATCGCCCTAGCCCCGCCCCCAGCGCGGGGCTCCTAGTGAGAAACCGAAAGCCTTAGACGGGCCTGCGTTGGGACTCAAAGCACGTGGAAGCAGTGTCACCCCTGAGAGTATTGCCCACCCTCCACAGCGTTAGGGATCAGTGTGTCTGCAAGTACACATGGGACACCCCTACTCTGTTCTCAGGGAGTGTCTCAGCTAGCGGGCAGCCAGGCTACTGTGAAAAAAGACCCCGAAATACTTCGACTTAAATAAAAGAATTTGTTTCCCTCTCTTCTGAAACAGGTGATCTAGGGAAGTTTGACAGCTCTGCTCTAAACAAGTCATCTAAAAACCAAGATGGCCAGCTGACTGTGTCATCTTCGGTAGGCTTCTCCCTCCTCTGGGTCCCAGATCTCCTGCAGTTAGACCCTTTCGGAGCTGGCAGGAAGGAGAAAAGAAGGCATCCAAAGCAAGCCAGTTTGCCTTTAAGGGGACGACCTGAATATTGGAATATTGACGGCATCACTGTCCTTCACTCCCCGTGGCCCGGAGTGGGTCATGTGACCACACCTGACCTGGAGGGAGGCTGGGAATCTAGTCGATGGCTGAGTGATCATGTGCTCAGTTAAAACCTGTGGATTTCATTATGAAAAAGAGGAACGGGGAAATGGATACTAGGGAACAATTAGTGTCTCTGCCAGAGGGAGGGATTTGGGATAGGGGGTCCTACGATTCAAGGTGGGGACCAAACCAAAGAAAGAAGCCTTGCAAAAAAAAATTAAAAAATAAATAAAAAATAAAAGTAGGTTACAAAATGGAAAAAGAAAAAAAAGAAAGAAAGAAGCCTTGCTTTTCATGCTCCGACTACTGGAGCCCAGGGAAACATGGCTCATAAATACGGATCTTGTGTCCGCCGTCTACCTATGAGCTGCTCAAGGGAAGGGCAGAGACTGACGGTAGAAATAGCTTCTATCTGGAATGGGGCTGGAGACCCTACAGGCTTAGGGGGTGCTTATTAGCCAACTGTTTGTTCATCAGTGGGCCGGGAAATTATTAAGGCATCCATTCTCTTCACCCTTTCTTGTAGATCAGCTTTTCTTGTCCCTGACTCCGCAGGATATGGGCACCTGCTACCGGCGCCCATTCGAACACCCACTGCCTTCTTTTTTCTCATCCACAGAATCCCATTTTGTTTGGGACAGCACTATGTCAATGAAGTCCTTGCCTTCCCTGCCTCTCTTGAAACCAGAGAAAGCCATGCGTCAGGGTCTGCTACATTATGTCCGTTTCCTAGGGCTGCCATGACAAGATGCCACCAACGGGGTAGCTTGAACGATGGGCATTTATCGTCACACAGCCCTGCAGTGTGGCCGGACTGGTTCCTTCTGAGGGCTGTGAGGGGAGGCTCTCCTCCAGGCCTCTCTCCTTGGCCTGCAGATGGCCACCTTCTTCCACTGTTCCTTCACATCGCCTTCCCTCTGTGCCTGTCTCTGTCCAAAGTTCCCTGTTTTACACGGACACAAGTCATATGGGGTTAGAACCCACTCTAATGACCTCTTTTTACCTTGACTGCCTCTTTCAAGTTGCAATCTCCAAATAAGGTCACATTCTGAGGTCCCGGTACTAAGGACTCCGATCAGTCTTTCGGAAGGACGCTCATCACAGGAGTGAAATAATCTGGAGTGAGATCAACTGGAGATATTTGGGCAAGTGTTTGCTTTCCTGATAAAATGAGACCATTTTCTTGCTGTTTTGAATTGTGACCATGGTAGCTGCAGCCTCGGCTGCCATCTCGGACTGTGACAGAGGCCTGAACCCACTCCAGCAACCTCAGAACTCTGGACATTTTGTCACATGGCTTTGATTCAGGATTTTGAGGAGCTGTTTTTCTCATCTGAGGCTGAAAGCATTCCTAACCAGTCCAGGACCTCCCTGGACGGTCGTTCGTTCCCCTGCATCCATTAGCAGACATTCCGACACTTGTAGAAGGACATCCCATTCGGGCACTTGTGTGGCTCAGTGGGTTAAAGCCTCTGCCTTCACCTCAGGTCATGTTCTCAGGGTCCTGGGATCAAGGCCTGCATCAGGCTCTCTGCTCAGCAGGGAGCCTGCATCCTCCTCTCTCTCTGCCTGCCTCTCTGCCTGCTTGTGATCTCTCTCTCTCTCTCTGTCAAGCAAATAAAAATTAAAAAAAAAAAGAACATCCCATTCATCTATCTTCCAATGTCTCATTCCGCAAGTCATGTGACTACCAGAGGAAAGGCGACACATGGGCACACATCCTCTACTGAAATGTCTGAGGAGGCCGGACTTCAAAGAGACGTGTTATTGAAGCTGAGTGGACCACAGAGAACTGACAACCTCAACCAGAAGAGTATTTGGAACAGGAAGATGAGCAGGGTGGACAGGAAAGGGACGTGGCGGGTAGAGGCAAAAAACGGACAGGTCCAGTTATACTTCTTACTGCAGAGACAAGGGAAGGAGAATTTTCCAGGATTAGTGACATGGCAGACCCTCGAGGAAATCCCAGGGGAACTCTCTCCATTGCTGAAATATGATAGTGTAAAATCCCAGGCTGGAGGGAAACAAGGCAATATCTAGTTCAGGTTTAGCAAACTCAGATGCTTCCAGGGGCCAAGCAGTAGCATGAGTGAGTGAAGCCGCAAGTGGACCCTGTGGGAAACAGTCCACTGGATGCAGCGCTGTAAGTCAGCTCCCAGCCTTGATCCTGGGCTCCGGGCCTCGAATTGCTAATTCCAATTTTTCCAGAAAAGCTAAAAATCCATTTTCATATGTTGAAATCTCCAGGTTTTTTTTTTAATTTAAAACAAATTTTTATTTATTTTTTCAAAGATTTTATTTATTTATTTGAGAGAGAGAGAGCATGAGAGGGGAGAAGCTCAGAGGGAGAAGCAGACTCCCCATGGAGCTGGGAGCCCAATTCACGACTCGATCCCGGGACTCCAGGATCATGACCTGAGCCGAAGGCAGTCGCTTAACCAACTGAGCCACCCAGGCACCCAATTTAAAACAAATTTTTAAAAAAATTTTAAAGATTTTATTTATTTATTAGAGAGAAAGAGAGAGAGAACAAGTGGGGGGGGGAGCAGAAGGAGAAGCAGACACCCTGTGGAGCAGGGAGCCTGATGTGGGACTTGATCCCAGGACTCTGGGATTATGACCTGAGCCGAAGGCAGACGCTTAACCAACTGAGCCACCCAGGTGTTCTGAAATCTCCAGGTTTTTGTTTTTTTTTCTTGTTTTATTTTTTAAAGATTTTATTTATTTATTTCACAGAGGGAGAGAGATCACAAGTAGGCAGAGAGGCAGACAGAGAGAGGGGGAAGCAGGCTCCCCGCTGAGCAGGGAGCCCGATGTGGGCCTCGATCCCAGGACCCTGGGATCATGACCTGAGCCGAAAGCAGAGGCTTTAACCCACTGAGCCACCCAGGCGCCCTGAAATCTCCAGGTTTTTAATGTTGGAAACTCAATAAACAATTTTGAACCATATATGAGCCATATAGAACACATCTGAGAACTAGATGTGGTCACCAGAGTGCCACCTTGGGTCCAGCCCCACGTCACACCCAAAGCAGTAGACCACATTATAGTATCCTCTCCTTGAGTGCCTCCAATGACACAGAGTTCATTAAAAATCCACTAAAAAACCTGCACGCCCAGACATCAATCCACTTCTCTCCTACAGCTTTAGAAAGAGTAAAAGATCATTTCCTCAGTGTACCCATTGTACCTTTCCCTTTGCCTGTTAAAATCATGCCATACAGCGGCAACAGATACATCAGAGTCTTTCGGGCTCTCCACGTGGGACTAAGAGGCAGAAGAGATAGGAATGGATGGGTGCACATAAATATTTAGGAGGACGAGAAGGCAGATCACTGTGCCCAACTAGAGCTGAGGAGTGAGGAATAGAGGAATGGAGGTTGAACAGTAGTCTCTGACTGGAGTGCTCAGAGGATGACGATGCCATGTTCCAGGAAATGACATGCGGGAGGGGAGAGGACTTGGAGCTGGGTGGGAGGAGGGGGAGCAGTAGGCCTGACCTACAGGATGTACAGATAAATGTGCTTGAGAGACATCCAGGCAGTCAAGGAATCTGGGCTGAAGCTATAGGTTTGGAAGCCCTCTGTGGATGCAGGAGCAAAAGGGGTGGGATGGCTTACCGGACCGAGGTGTGGGGTGAGAAAGGAAGGGGCCCAGGGACAAAACCTGGAGAACATCAACGTTTCCATGAGGGTTGCTAGGGTAGCAGAGGTTAGATGAAGACCACAAAGGAGATGCCAGGAAGAGACAAAGGGAAGTGGAAGAGACCAGTGTCCAGAAACTCACAGGAGGAAGACAGGCTGAGAAAAAGAGAACAGTCCGATGAGGACCAAATAGAGTCTGCTGGGTGTAAGATCAAGGCAGATTCCAGGCTATTGCAGGGCAGAGGCCCCGCTGAAGGGACTGAAGAGTCAATTAATGGAGATGAGAGCGTGCTAAACCAGCGAGTGTAGACAACACCAGAAGCCTGGCTGGAAGATAGGGAGGAAACATGGCCATCGCTAGGAAGGGTGCTGGGACCCAGAGAGGGATGCTTACAGCCATAGAAACTTGGGCATGTTTAAACTCTGATGCTGAAAAAAAATGAGAGGAGACAGGAAAAGTCCAGTTGAAGATACAAGAGAACACAAACCTAAACTCTGAGGCTCCTCAGCTTTATATTTATAGCATAAACTGCCTTCTGATAACCCCATGTCTTAATCTGTTCAGGCTTCCATAACAAAAGATGCCATAGATTGGGTGACTTAGACGACAGAAATGTATTATCTTACAGTCGATAAGTTCAAGAGGGAAGTTCAAGAGGAAGATGCCCGTCGATTTGGTTTCTGGTGAGGTCTCGCTGCCTGGCAGTAGACTGCTATCTTCTCACTGTGTTCTCACATGGCAGAGAGAGTTCTGGTACCTCTTCCTCTTCTCATACAGGCACCAGCCCTATGGATTAAAGCCTTATCTTTATGACCTCCTTTCACCTTAGTAAAAGCTCCTTATAGGTTCCATCTCCAAATACAATACTGTGTCTGAGGTTAGAACTTCAACACATGGGTTGGAGGAGAGTGGAGACAATCCAGTCCCCAGCACCACGTGCACACCTACCGATCTATTACGAGGGCAAGCTGTTTGGCACTTTGTGGACCTTCCTGGAACTGCCAAGCTGAAGTTCCCCTCACCTTACCGGCCCCTCCTTTCTCCCCCTGCATTTTCCGTCCTCAAAGTAGAGACTCCCCTCAAAGGGGAGGACTCTAAAGTGAGTCAACTAGCAAGATGGAGTCTTACCTCCATTCCTCTATTCCTCACTCAAAGGGAGGACATTGTTAAGAGAGTTGACTGGTGATCAAGATACGAGATGTTCTTCTGAAAAGAGGAAGGAGTCTGGAAGTTTCAAGAGAAACACAGTCATGCCAAGCCCTGGGGCTGGCTCAGTGCGACTGCTGTATGGACACATGATTCCCAGCAAGGCTGCCCCCCCCAATACATTCTTAGGTTCACTTGTCCAGGTATCTCATGATAAAAGTAAGGTTTGGAGACTGCAATATGCACTTTCCCCCAAGTCTGACTACTGAACAATCCCTGTCTCTCACCTCACTTGTCGCAACGCCTCCTGATAAATTATTTATTTATCCACCAGAGAGTTACTGAACGTGCTCATGGGCCAGGCACTGTGCTAGTCCTTGGGGAAAAGCAGAGACCATGACAGGCTGCTTTCTTGGACCTTACAGTCTAGGGAAGGGGCAGATAGTAATTAATCACACAGTTATAACCGGCCCGGTCATCCAGGTGAGGCACACAGTGACCTGAGAGCCTCTCACAGGACACTGGGCTCCAGCAGACAGGGTAGGGAAGGCTGCCCTGAGCAAATGCATCTGAGTGGGATGGGAATGGTAAGGAATGAGTAGAAGTCAACCAGGTGAATATTAAAGAATATACTGGTTTTCTATGCTGCACGTAGAAAATAGTAACACGTTTATAGAGCTTTCTTTTTTTAACACAAATTTAGTGACTTAAAACAATACATTTATCGTCTCACAGTTTCTGCGGGTCAGGAGTCCTGGCGTGGCTTTGCTGGCTCCTCAGCAGAGCTGGCATCAGGTGTGACGCGGGGCTGCGTTCTCACATGGAGGCTTGAGCGGGGAAGGATCCACTTCCGAGCTCCTTCAGGCTTTGGCAGAACTCGTTTTCTTGTAGCAGCAGGACTCACGGCAGCTTCCTTCTTCAAAGCCAGTGAGAGCAAGAGTGAGAGAGGTGGAGGTAGGGGAGGACTCTAAAGTGAGTCAACTAGCAAGATGGAGTCTTACCTCACATAATCCCAGCAGTGACATTGCATCGCCATTGCCATATTCTGTTGGTTAGAAACAAGTCACGGGTCCCCCCACACACAAGGATGTGAATGCCAGGAGGCGAGCATCATGGTGGCCCCCTTAAAATCTGTTCACCACAGAGGCCAACCAGGCAGAGGGAATGGCTCATGCAAAGGCCCTGTGGTGGGAGGGAGTGTGGTCCATGTGAGGAATGGGAGCACAGAAAACGAGAGGGAGAAACGTAGGGGCTGAGGCCAGACCATGCAGGGCCTTCCTCAAGATTCCAAGAATAATGGGAAGCTATGGGAGAGAAGGTGGTGACGTAATCCAACGTGCACTTGCGGTCACTGCTGCCCCGGGGCTTCTGAGCTGAATTTGGAGTGGATGGATGACTAACCCCGTCTCAAGTCAGCCGGAAGACCTGGATACAAGGTATTGTCACCAAGTCAGGTACGTCCCACAGCTAGAAGGAAGCTCCATGAGGTTTCTCTTTGTTCACCCCAGAACTGAGAGCTGGGGTCATACTAGCATGCCAGCAGATATTTCTGAATGAATTAGCCGATGGAGAGGTGGAAGCCAAGAATCTTGCTCACAGCCTGCATGGAGAATCAGATCGCTGGAGTCAGAGCCTTTCAAC
This sequence comes from Ailurus styani, assembly GCA_002007465.1. Lineage (NCBI taxonomy): Eukaryota > Metazoa > Chordata > Mammalia > Carnivora > Ailuridae > Ailurus > Ailurus styani. The sequence continues at coordinate 4,588,591 of LNAC01000047.1, read as the reverse complement.
CTGAATCTGACAGCACCTACTTAGTCATCATAAAAGGATTCCCACTGAGGATAAAGAGAAAAAAAAAACTCCTATTGTGTCCTGGGTGGCTCAGTCAGTTGAATGTTCAACTCTTGGTTTCCCCTCGGGTCATGATCTCACCGGTGGGAGATCGAGCCCTGCATAGGGCTCTGTGCTCAGTGGGGAGTCTGCTTCAGATTCTGTCACTCACTCTCTCAAATAAATAAAATCTTTTAAAAAAAGAGAGAGAAGAGAAAAGAGAAGGGAAGGGAAGGGAAAGGAAGGGAAGGGAGACTTTGGGTTCCACCCAAAAGATAGCAGATCTCCCTGGGGCAGAGTACCTCTTGCTCCAACATGGCAAGCACCCATTCTTGGCTCCTGGCTCCGGGCTCTGTACCCTGTGTGTGCTTTGCCTTTGGGCTGGCACAGGGCATGGCCCATCATTCACAGTTTGGATGACAGTACATTTCCACATCAAAAGTGCTCTCTCTGGTTGGAGCTCAAGCTGTCAGAACCAGAACATACCACTGGATGTGGTGTGGCATTAAGCGTCCTGCCTGCTTTTTCCCTGCAGGCCTGGGGTAATACAGGACTGTACCACCAAGAATTTTCCATTTCATATTGGGATGGAGAGGGAGAAAGACAGGCAAGACAGGCTGAATTGTAGTAAACAGAGAATAAACTGGCTTCGATGGAGGACTTCATTATGCCGAAGTAACCTTGAACAAACCGAACCTCATTTTCTGGAAGTTACAGCTACAGACTTCTGTTGGCATCACCCAACAAAACCTCCCGAGGAGGAAATGCTGAGGCCCAGCCCCTCTGGCATGCCCAACAGTCACTGTTCTGCCACCTGCCCCTCTTCTCCCAGCCTCCTGGCCCCCGGCACCTTCTTGGATCTGGATTGGTGCCTAATCACCATGCTCGTTGGCCAAACCTTGGCTGGGCCCGACATGTAATCCTTGGAAGAGCACTCGGGGTATGGGGGTTCACCCTCCCCTCTTTTGGAGGACAGAATAGCTTCAAAGCTCACGGTCATACAACAAGCAGGTGGGAAAGCCAGCACTGGAACCAAGACTCGTCAAAGCCTATGCATTGGAGACTGTCCCCGATCACAGCAAGAGGCTAGAGAATTTCTAGAGATACAGCAGGTAACCTTGGGCAAGCTTCTCTAAGGCTGCTCCCTCATCTGTAAAATGCACATAATACCTACCTTGTATGGCAATGGGAATATACAGATAAGATCTCTAGAAGGCCTGACTCAGCCTGGATGCCTATAAAAGTTATCTGTGCTTGTTATCACCTTCTGAACACATTCTGTCTTATATTTCAGGAGCTCCAGAAATGGATGCTGTTCATCGCCCAGTACGTTCAGAAATGTGACGATAAAGAATGGGTACCCAAGGGGCACCTTCTCCCAAGGTGAAGGGGGAGATGCTCAGGATGGCCAGCCAGGAGCAGGAACACTGGTCCCAGTTCCATGGGTCCTGGCTGCACGGCTTCAGTGAAGTCATAACCTCTCTGAGCCTCCGTTTCTTTGTCTGTAAAACGTAGGTGAGAATAATCAGCAGCCTGCCTCCATCATAGGGCTGTGGCTCAGCTTATGTGGGATGATGGTCCGAAAGTGCTTCGAAAGGGGAAAAGTGTTATCCAAAGGTAAGGGGTGATTATCCTTATGATGATACAGATCTTGCGTGGGTGGCCTCATTACAGAGGGCTGGCCTCCCCCTGCCCTTGGGGAAGATAGAACCAGAGGGAACACGGGAACCAGATAAATGCAGGGAGAGAGTTTTGGAAAGCCCGGGTGACTCACCACTGAAATAGTAGACTCTAGGAAGGACATCCCTGGATGGGGGACATCCAGGCAACTTCCATCTTTTGCAACTCCAATCGTATCAATATATGTGAAGCGGTCCAAGAAAGGGCTGCCCAAATGTGGTATATTTTGCATGTTTGATCAATAATTTGCATGTTCAGTGGCAATGGGGTCACAATGGCCCTGGCAACTTCCCAATCCCTAACTATCTCGATAACCTCGTCCTGAGATAATACCCAACTAGGATATTTGAGGCCACATGAGACCTTCTTAGGCCCCCATGGTAGGATCTGGGGGAGGAAGCAGAGGTTGTCTTTAAATTCTTTTTTTATAAAGATTTTATTTATTTATTTGACAGAGAGAAACACAGCGAGAGAGGAACACAAGCAGGGGGAGTGAGAGAGAGAGAAGCACGCTTCCCGCAGAGCAGGGAGCCTGATGCAGGGCGCGATCCCAGGACCCTGAGATCATGACCTGAGCCGAAGGCAGACGCCCAACGACTGAGCCACCCAGGCGCCCCATATCTTTAGATTCTTATCTGACAAACAGACTGTGGTATATCCATGAGGACTACTACTCAGTCATAAAAAGGAAGGGATTACTCATAGAAGCAAAACGTTATACTGTGGAAGAAGTGACATCTGAAACAATACATATAGTAGGATTCCATTTATACAAAGTTTTAGAACAAAGTGGATCGGTCATGACAGGAAGCAAACCAGTGATTCTTGCCTGGGGTTTGGGCTTTGGTCGGGTGGTGGGGGTTGATTACAACAAGGTTGAGGGGGACTTCTGGGTGTGATGAAATGTTCTGTATCTTGATTGCGGTGGTGTTTGCAAGCATGGCAACATTCCTCAAAACTCAGAGGCAAGCACACTTTGAGAGGGGTGCGTGTCAATGACACCATCACGCAACTGAGAAACAAAAATTCTCATCTGACTAGGGAGAGCCACACCAGGCCAAACTGCCCTCAGCTGTCTCCTGTTTATATCTCAGCTTCCACAGAAGCTTTTTAAAGTCAGCTCAGCACGCACGGACCACAGGCTGGTTGCGAGCCAGGCCCCCGGGGGATGTGAGGCAAGGAAGTCCTTGTCCTTCTGGAGTCTGCGGTCGGCAGGGGACGAGAAGCCGAAGCAAACAGCGCCCCTGCCCAAGGTGGGTGCAAGTGAGCTCAGTGTGCACGGGGCACTGTGGGAGCTCAGAGGGAGGGGACGACCCTGGCTGGGGGGAGGAAAGTCAAGGAAGGTCAACCTAAACGGAGTATTGAATAAGAGTGTAGGCTGGAGGGGGAAGGTGTGTGGGGGGGGAGACCATCACTGCAGGCAGGATGTTCATTCACTCTACGGGACCTGCCGCGCCTCTGTCTTGTTTACTGCTATATCCCCTCCCCCAGAAAGTACCCGACATGGAGCAGGTGCTCATTAAAGATTTGTTAAAGGACAGGAGCGCTTGGGTGGCTCAGTCGGTTGGGCGACTGCTTTCGGCTCAGGTCAGGATCTCAGGGTCCTGGGATCGAGGCCCGCATCGGGCTCTCTGCTCAGCGGGGAGCCTGCTTCTCCTTCTCCCTCTGCCTGCCACTCCGCCTGCTTGTGCTCTCTCTCTCTCCCTCTCTCTGTCAAATAAATAAATAAATAACCTTTAAAAAAAAAAGGATTTGTTAAAGGACAGTATGAGCAAATACAGGAGTCTGCAAACTATGGCCCGTGGTCCAAATCCAGCTGGCCACCTGCTTTCATTAAGAAAGTCTTACTGGGGGGCACCTGGGTGGCTCAGTCAGTTAAGCGTCTGCCTTTGGCTCAGGTCATGATCCCAGAGTCCTCAAATCGAGCCCCGCTTCGGGCTCCCTGCTCGTCGGGAAGCTTGTTTCTCCCTCTCCCACTCCTCCTGCATGTGTTCCCTCTCTTGCTGTCTCGATCTCTGTCAAATAAAAAAAAAAGAAAAAGAAAAAGGAAAGAAAGAAAGTCTTACTGGACCCACACTCAATTGTTCACACATGGTCTCTGGCTTCCCTCTTGCTACAAAAATAAAGTTGAGTATTTGTGACAGAGACCACCTAGCCTGGGAATTCTAAAATATTTACTCTCTGGCCTCTTATAGAAAAAGCCTGCTAACCCCTGACCAAAGGCAAGAGGGGATGCCTCCGGAGTTTGACCCCTAACTAAGGGCTTGGAGGAATGAAATTAGGTGAGGGGAGAAGATCAGTGGGAATGAATCTCAGTGTCCAGTGACGAGATGTTCATACACGTTTCCTTACCCTTCCTGGAGGGCAGGCAGATTGCTGCCCTCGGCGCCCGTCCTAACTTCCTTCTGCTGTGCCTTTTCACCATGCAGAGGTTGGAAAGGTTAAAAAAAGGCATTTTCACATCCCTTTGAAGAAAGACTCCCCAGATGCGAGTTTCAGGGATCAGAGTTACACCAGCAGATGCCTTCCTGCAACACTGGAATTCAGAACTGAGTGAAGTGGGGGGAGCAGTGTTGTTGCCCCAGTACCCATTACCTGGACGGATCTAGTGGGTTCGGTGTGGCTTTGAAGCCGCCAGTCCCACAGCGGCTCTGCGATCCCTGATGGTGGCTATGGTTGGGGTGGTGGCTGGGCGAGTGGCTGCTCACTCCCCAGCCTCCCGACTCCAGTCCGCATAGCAGCTCTCCCAGCGGGTCAGCTCTGCAGGCTTCTGAGGGTCATTGCTGGAGGCCCGGCCTGGAGCCCAGGCCTGGAGCTGACTCGGTTTCTTTTAAGCACCCACTTCTCTGAATAAACCTCTTCTGTTATTGCAACGGATCCTAACTGATAGACTATTTAAAAACATGTGTTGCGTTCTTGAAATGAAACCAGGGAAACATACACGTTTAGCTGTTGATGTGTTTTCCCACCAGACACCCACGACAGTGACGGCAGAGGAATTTTTTTTTAAAAGCATAAACCCATAAGGACTAAGAAGTCAGGACAGGGTATGGCAGAGGGCCAGTGAGAGCAACAACATTCTGGAAGCTGGAAAGCAGACAGATGCAGGGCGACCGATCCCACAGAGTTTGAAAAGTGGGGGCAGAACAGGTAACAAGAGAAAAGCCAGTTTTTATCAGCGCTCCAGGAAGGCTCTCGGAGCCAAGGCTCCAGGTACCTCTCTGGGGTTAGGGGTGCGAGGTGTGGCGGGAGAGAGAAAGACTGGCTTAAAGTCTTTAAAGGGAACAGCTAGAACCCCCAAATCTCTTCCACTACCCTGCCCAGCCACGCACCTTTCCCTCCGGGACACCCACAGGGGATGGGGGGTTAGCCTTTGAGAGAAGTGGCACAAGAGATAGAGCAGGTCTTGGGGACACCTGGGGCTTCAGAGACACACTTCAGGTGTGGCCGCGGGGAGATACTACACTGCAAGAACGTGGAAGTCTGCATTCTGAATGGACAGGGTCCCTACGCCCTGCCTGGCCCCAGCTTGGCTTTCAGAACCCGGGCCCCACCTTCCATTCCCCAGGCAGGAAAATGAAGGCTGCGTTTTGGAGAACGCTGACCAGCAGAAGATAGCACATCTATAGATACTGACATCTGGGGGACCCCCCCGCCCCGCCCCCGCTGAAATAGCTGGTCTGGATCCGATGACGGCACAGAGACTCTCATCCTGAGACAAGCCTCCCTTCCACCTCGGAGCATCCTTGAGGTACTTCAGCCCCTCGTGAATGGACGGCTGAAGATCACTGGGCATGTGAGGAGTGCTTCTAACCTGGAAAAGGGGCTTCAAGTAAGCCCAAGGAAACAGAGATAAAACAAGTTGAAAAAGACACCACCAAAAAGACTCCAATATTTCAGGGAGATAAAAGGCAGTGCATTGCATTACATTGACTGTTCCATTGGTGGCTCCCAGCGAATTCTAGCTCCCGGTGAGTGGGCTCCTGTCCTCTTCTCCATTGCTTCTGGGCTTGGCCACGTGACTTGCTTTAGCCAAAGGAACATGAACAAGTGTGGTGCAGAGGCGCCTGGGTGGCTCAGTGGGTTAAGCCTCTGCCTTCGGCTCAGGTCATGATCTCAGGGTCCTGGGATCAAGTCCCACATCAGACTCTCTGCTCAGCGGGGAGCCTGGTCCCCCCCTCCCTCTGCTTGTCTCTCTGCCTACTTGTGATCTCTCTCTCTGTCAAATAAATAAATAAAATCTTAAAAAAATAAAACAAAACAAAAAAACAAGTGTGGTGCAAGCAGGGATTTATCAGGGCTTGCACACTGGGCTTCTCCTGTTAAAACACTTATAATCTTTGTGACCTTGAGCAACTGTGGTGGTTTTAAAATACGTCTCCCTTCAAAAGGTGGAACCTAATTTCCTCCCCAGAGAATGCTGGCTTTACTTGGTGACTCGATTCTAATGAACAGATGTGGGAGAAGTAACGACATGATAGGTGACTGTCAAGGGCAGGTCATGAGATTCACTGTAACTCATTCCTTGTTCCCTTCCGCAGGGCAATCACTCAGGAAGAAGCCAGCTGCCATGTCACCAGGTCACTTAAGCGGCTCTGGAGAGGTCCACATGGTGAAGAGCTGAGGCCTCCTACTCCCCGCCATGTGAATGAACTTGGAAGCAAATCCTCTGATGCCGGTCCATCCTTCAGATAAGTGCAGACCTGGCAAACAGCCTCAGTGCAACCTCATGAGAGAGTGGCTTTCACACTCCTGACCCTCAGAGACTGAGAGATAGCAAGTATGTATTCTTTGAAGCCACAAGTTTTGGAGTAATTTGTTATGCAAGGTATTCAACTTCTCTGAGTTTCAGTTCCCCATCTGTAAAAAGGTTATAATAATGGAGGCTACTGTATAGGGTTGTTGTCGGAAATATATGAAGCAGTGGTACACATAAATTACTTAACGGAGTGAGACACTGGACATTAGTTGCTGTCACAGTTATTGCTCAGTTGCTTCTAAAAGTACTCATGCCAACCTACAATGGTCCCACAGCCTTGAGTTCCTTCCTGGAAGTACATTTTCCCAGAGAACGCCAGTTTAAGAAGCAAGTTTTTGGCCAAGACAATTCAATGGGGAAAGAACAGCCTTTTCAACAAATGGTGCCACATGGACTGGTTATCCACATGCGAAAGAATGAAGCTAAACCCCTACCTTACTCCACATACAAAAATTAACTCAAAGTGAAGTAAAGACCTAAAAGTAAGAGCTAAAATTATAAACCTCTTAGAAAGAAACACAGGCATAATTTTTTGTGATCTTGGATTAAGTAATGGTTTCTTAGATATGACAAGCAATCAAAAGAAAAGAATAAGATAAATAAGACATTATTGAAATTAAAAGTTTTTGTGGTTCAAAGATTACCACCAAAAAAGTAAAAAGAGAGAATGAAAGAAATTTTTTGCAAGTCATATATCTGATGAGGTTTTAGTTTTTGGAATGTTTATAAAGAACACTTAAAACTCAATAAGAGACACATAACCCAATTTTAAAATGGGCAAATTATTTGAATAGAATACACGTTTCTCCAAAGATATATCCTGGAACATCAATAGGTACATGAAAGGATGCTCAATCAGGGAAATGCAAATCAAAACCACAATGAGATACCTCTTCATATTCGTGGCTATAATCACGTAGACAGATAATAACAAGCACTGGCAGAGATGTGGTGAAATTAGAACCTGTATACACTGTTGGTGGGAACCTGAAATGGCGCAGTCACTCTGCAAAACAGCCTGGGAGTTCCCCAAAATGGTTAAGTCTACAGTTAAAATGCCATCCCTGGGTGTATAACCAAGAGGATTGAAAACATATACAACACTTGTACACAAATATTCATAGCAGTGCAATTAGTAACAGCCATTAAAAGGAACAAAGTACTGATATGTGCTACCCATAGTTGAAATTTGAAAATGTGCTAAATGGAAGAAACCAGTCGCGAAATAGGGAAACCTATATAAACGCAAAGTAGATTAGTGGTTGCCTAGGGCTGAGGAGGTTGGAGGTAAATGTGAGTGACGGCTAATGCACACCTGGTATCTTCTTTTTTTTTTTTTTTTTTTAAAAATTTTTTTTTTTTTTTTTCCANTTTCACAGAGGGAGAGAGATCACAAGGAGGCAGAGAGGCAGGCAGAGAGAGAGGGGGAAGCATGCTCCCCGGTGAGCAGGGAGCCCGATGCGGGCCTCGATCCCAGGACCCTGAGATCATGACCTGAGCCGAAAGCAGAGGCATTAACCCACTGAGCCACCCAGGCGCCCACACCTGGTATCTTCTCAGGGTGAAAAATGTCCTGAAAGTAGATAGTGGTGATGATCGTTGAATGACTCTGTGAACTTACTAAAAACCACTGAATTGTATATTTTATTTTTTTTTAAATATTTTATTTATTTATTTGACAGAGAGAGACACAGCAAGAGAGGGAACACAGGCAGGGAGAGTGGGAGAGGGAGAAGCAGGCTTCTCGATGAGCAGGGAGCCTGATGCGGGGCTCGATCCCAGGACCCTGGGATCATGACCTGAGCTGAAAGCAGACGCTTAACCACTGAGCCACTGAGGTGCCCCTGAAATGCATATTTTATTTTATTTTTTTTAAGATTTTATTTATTTATTTGACACACAGAGAGATCAGATCACAAGTAGGCAGAGAGGCAGGCAGAGAGAGAGGAGGAAGCAGGCTCCCTGCTGAGCAGAGACTCCATCCCAGGACCCTGAGATCACAACCCTAGTGGAAGGCAGGCTTTAACCCACTGAGCCACCCAGGCACCCCTGAATTGCATATTTTAGAAGGCTGAAGTTTATGGTAAATTATTATATCTCAATAAAGCCGTTACACAAGAAAAGAGCAAGTTTTTAGAAAGGGTGCGAAAAAAATTACTTGAGTGTTGTTTTTTTTTTTTAGGGTACCCTAGAGTGGTGAAATCCATCCATGCATGTAAATACACAACCACGTGTACATGTGCACGCACACACATTTAATTTCAAACCAGAAACCAGAATAGGTGACTATTATACTTTCTATTAAGACACCAGAGCTCCTCAGAAGAAAATTCTAGACTTCCATTAATTTCAGTATGACATTCCTTGGAGACAATTGTTTGTTAAACACTTTATATGCTTAATTCACAGTTACTCAGTGAGGTGACGTGTTATTTATCTCCGTAATACGGATGAGGCTCAGAGAGTATAAGTATCTTGCCTGAGGTCACACAGCTGTTAATTAGAGAGCTTCCTTCTGTACTCTGGGCAGACTGTCAAAAGGAATTAAAAAACAGATGACACTTCCCTGTCTCTGAGGCCTCTGCAATTTCAAAATTGTACCCTCGTGACAACCTTATTTATTTCATTTCATTTTCATATTCCAACCCAATCTCTGGCCAGAAAGATCTCCCTGTTCTTCCCAGATCACACCAATATCTATAATCAAAGAGATACCAAGGAGGGGTGCATGTTGTAATCATACACTTTGTAAGCTTTACACAGATGTAAACTAGTATCTTACCTTTTCTTTCCTCTAGAAAGTGGCTCCTTCTCGCTAGCTCTCTCTTTTTTTTAAAAAGATTTAGTGGCAAGCTCCACCACCTACTGGGCCAGCAGGCACCCTGTCCTTGTTTTGACATATGCAAAACCATCGAACCGCAGAATATTTCAAGTTTGAGCTCAGTCCCCTCCAGCTCTAGGGACCTCCATGCTGCAGGGTGGGCATGAATTCTTGGACACTCACCACAAAATCAGTTCCACGTCACAATCTGGCCTAATTATGGTAAATTATTATATGCAGTGACCACCAACTGCAATATTTGCTTCACTGTGTAAGTTCTTTTGTTTGTGTCTTTTCTAAGTAATTGGCGCTCTCAGTAGTGAGGCAGTAGCTGTTTTACTTGGACTAAACACCCAATATCTCTTTCCTCATTTGCAAAATGGGAATCACGGTAGCTATGTTGGTGGGACTCATGATTCCCTTTCCAATTCCATTTTGGGTATGTTGTGGGCAGAGACAAGGTTGCCTAGAGCAGCAGTTCTCAAAATGTGGTCTGGAAATCCTTGGGGGGGGGTGTCCCTGAGGCCCTTTCCAAGATTCTGAGAGGGTTCCTCTTTTCAACTACATACCTGCATGAATCTGGGTTTTCTTCATATACTTGAATCAAAATAACACATCACAACAGATGGAGTGCAGAAACAGATGTGAGGCTCCAACTGTCTTCTATGAAGCAGACATTAAAATGGTTGCCAAAATGTAAAACAATACCACCGTTCTCAGTAATTTCTTTTTGTTTTGGAAAATAGAATTTTTTAAATAAAAATATGTTAACATGTAATGACATTATAAATTAACGAACATTTTTAAAATTCTCAGTTTTAATTTCTAACACAGTAACTATCAATAGATATAATCCACACAAAGAAAAGCTGGGATCCTCAGTAGTTCTTACGAACGTAAACTTTGAAAAGTTTGAGAACCCTTAGAGGAAAGACTGGCGTCCAAATCGAGATTTTTCGGGTACCTCGTGTTCTTAACCTTACCCCGTGTTTCAGTTCCTTTCTCACACAGTTCTCCTCCTTGCGACACGGGTAGCTATTAATCTCTTTGTTTCCCTAATGTTTCTGTGTTGCATTATGTGTGTATGTCGGGACCGTCTCTGGAGGGATATGCGAGCAGACGGCTGGTACCGGTGGTCTCCCCGGGAAAGGGGAATTGGGAAACTGGAAGGCAGTGGTTTAACCTTTCAGCTCTGATTTTTTTTTCTAATACACGGCGCATGCATCACCTACACTTAGTACAGAGCAATTAAAAGTAAAATTACACTTTTGTTTAGATGGCTAGAAAACAGAAGTTGTTCAAGTAAGGCGGCGTTGACCGGCAATCGGAAAAAAAGCCCCCTAGAGTTTTCCGCGCCTGCCTTTGCGCCGCTCAGAAACACTTGGCGTTGATCGCCCACCCCCTCCCCCGCCACCTC
>LNAC01000047.1:4543793-4571976 GCA_002007465.1 Ailurus styani | reverse complement strand
TTAAAAAAAAAAAAAAGTTGAGGATTGCAGTCATTCACCTTACTGAATAGGCAAAGCCTAGACTCCCATTTTCAGATTTGTTTGTCGTGGAACTCGGGTTTGTGAAGGCCCCTTAGAACCTGTGTTTTACCAGGCAGCAGCTGTCCATCGCGTGAGTGGCTAGTTTTTAAAGGGCCCCTGCACCTGTTCTCAGGCCTTCCTTGAAGCCAAAAGCTCAGAAAGCCCTGAGTGTTTGCATCTAAGTAAATAATCTTTCAGATCTTCAGGATGAATGCCCTGACAAACAGAAGCTGTTCAATTCATTGAGTCGTTTAAGAAAGTAAAAACTTTAAGAAGCAAGGACAAATGAACTGGAGAATGCAGTTCAATTTGTGTAGGTTCCATGGGATTTTTAGTAGACAAGAGCATGTCATCTGTAACGAGTGATAGTTTTATGTCTCCTTGTTCTATCTGGGTGCCTTTTATTTTTTCGTGCCTAATTGCTCTGGCTAGAACTTTCAGTACAGTGTTGAACAAAAGTGGCAAGATCGTGTGAACAGATGCCCTTGCCTTGTTCTCAGTATTAGAAAACATCTAGTCTTTCACCATTAGGTAAGATGTTAGCTGTGGGTTTTTCACAGATACCCTTTATTCCTATTACGTTGTGTGTTTCTATCATGAAAGGGGGTTGGGTTTTGTCAAATGCATTTTTTTTTTTCACTTACTGAGTTGATTGTGTGATTTTTGTTTTTTATCCTGTTGACATGACATACTGTGTCGGTTGATTTTTGAATGTTGAACCAACCTTGTATTCTGGGGATAAATCCCACTTGGTCATGGCATATAATTGTTTTTATGCATTGCTAAGTTTGTTGTGCTGATAGGTGGTTGAGGATTTTTGCATCTCTGTTCACAAGGGGGATTAGTTTGTATTTTTCTTGTGATGTCTTTGGTTTTAGAATCAAGGTAATACTGGCCTCATTCAATTCTAATTATTTTAGGAATGGCCTGTTGATAGCAGAATGGCCAACTATTTATTGGCGAAGGTAGACCATTGCTCTCTAGGTGTTAAGAGACACTTTTCAGAAAGTGTGAGAGGCTTGTGATTCTTCATTTTAAGATGTCATAATTAATCATTTGGGTCTCTTTTAGGTTGAAATGAAACTGTTCTTTGGTCAGATAAATTCCTAGAATTGCGAATAGGCAGCAGGTAAAAACAGTGACCTAGGCCAGCGATTCTCCAGTGAACTCTTGCCTCTTAGAGACTTCGTTGGTAGACTTCAAGCTCCTTACTTGAAAAGTAAGTGAAAAGTGGGAGATATTAGTAGATAGGCATTATTTTTATTTTTTTAAATAAGTGCCCAAGAGTGGGGAAATTTGGAAGAAAGCAGACAGTTGAAATGAAAGCCAGGTTTGAATCCGAATGTTTTCCCCAAACGAATAGTAGTGATCCTTCATTAATTATTAGCGTTACAGACAGAGGCTTAACCACATCTGTGAAATCTAATCCAAAGAATTGATCCAGGACACAGTCAGCATTTTCCTGGAATCAGAGCAAGGCATTTTTGTAGAGATGATTTATTTCACGATGAATGTGGATGTATTTGAGGGGCGCCTGGATGGCTCAGTCGGTTAAGCATCTGCCTTCGGGGCGGTCATGAACTCAGGGTCCTGGGATTGAGCCCCGTGTCTGGCTCCCTGCTCAGCGGGTAGTCTGCTTCTCTCTCTCCCTCTGTCCCTCCCTCTCCCCCTCAAATAAATAAATAAAATCTTAAAAAAAGAAAAAGAAAAAAGAAGTGGACGTATTTGATGTACTTTATTTTGACCCAGATTTTCTGACAGTCAAGGCTAGATAGACAAAATCATTTGACATTCATTTAAGATTAGTTTGTGGTTCGTATACCATTTCGGACCTGGTACTAGCTAAAAAGATCATCTTTTCAACTCATGTTGCAGCCAAGACTCAGGAGAACCAGATTTGCTTAGTGTGCCTGGCGTATTCGTGTTGGTCTCCTGACTCCTGGGCCACTGCGTGTCCTTTCACAAATACATTTAACTTCTCTGGATATTAGTTTCTTCGTGTCTAAAATGACAGGCTTTTGCCAGATGTTCTTTAAGCCTCTTCTAACACCAGACCTTCAGAATAGCAACGCGGTCAATGTCAACTTCCCTTTCAGCCCACGCATGTGTTCTGTGACGGCCCTGTCCTACGTGACTGCTCCAGGAGCCATCCTTTGACAATATCTTGGAAATCCACTGCTCCTAGTTGTTGGAACTTGGAGTTAAACAGAAGACAGTAGGATTGGCTTTTCACAAACCTTAGATGTCTCCCGTTTGCCTAGTACTTTAGTCATACTAAGTTACAAGAGCCTGAGGCTCCAGTCAAACTTTGTGTTGCTGTAAAAAATTATCCCTCTCTTGATTTCATTATCACTTTGGGGATTTGACTGTGGCACACACTGAATGTGGTTTGGCCACCAGCAGCCTCCCTGGAGGGGGCTGGCTTAGGCAGCTTTTAGTTTCCTCTGGCTTATGGCATAGAGCTTTTTAGGGGTCTGTCTTTTCATCCAGAGTCTCCGCGGAGCATAGATGTTTAAGCAGACATTTCTTCTAAGGGGCGGCGGGCCAAGCCCCGGGATACGCATATGCACCATGCCTGCCAGTCATGGCTTCCCGCAGTGTCTGGTCTGGTGTGCATCTGACCCAGTTCTGGCCAAATGAGATGTAGGGGACAGTGTGTTAAGGCTTTGCTGAGAAAGATTTTCTCTTGGATGGAGAGAGTCCCCTGAGGGAAGCCCTGTTTAGTTCCACACTCCCCCTTTCTCCTTGAACACTGTTGTGTGGGGGCGTCTATCCATCTTAGCCTTTGGAGGATTTTTGTCACCAGCTCACTCAAGCTGTGCCATTCGGGCAAGTTACTTGATGTTTCTTGTTCTGAGCTGTCATTTTGCATGAGTGGATCCTTAATTGTAGTATAGGAAGCAGCCGTAGTTAAACACAGTTTATGCTGAGGACCCTGTGAAAGAGTGACAACTACCCTGTTCGGTTAACCGCGTTACAGTGGGATTTCTCTGGGTGGTTTATTTTGAAGTTAATAAAATTTCTTGAATGCCTAGAGCATAATCCTTGGATTAATTATTTAAACCAAGCTATGTGGGCTTGAAAGAGACCCTTAGTCTTGAATGACCTTGTTTGCGTACCTAACCATCTTGGTAAGTGTAATTTTGGGCCTCTTTCACTGGTCGTCTTGTTCCTTGTCATTTTGAAAATTACTAGTGTTTTGACCAAAGGGTAGAAGCTTTTTTCCCCCTCCTTTCTGTTCTCCACCGAAGGAACTCTGTTGTACTCTCATGATTTCCTGGTAATGTCAGCATTTAGAAAGCAGTGGGGTCAAGATAGTAGATTTTATCTTAGTATCTGGTCATTAAGGAATGAAGAAAATTTATAGATATCTAATGTTAAAAGACTTTAAAATTCTTATTTGTTCTGAAATCCAAACCCGTAGACTGAAGTAATATGTGCACATTTAAAAAATAAGATGGGGGCGCCTGGGTGGCTCAGTGGGTTAAAGCCTCTGCCTTCGGCTCAGGTCATGATCCCAGAGTCCTGGGATCGAGGCCCACATCGGGCTCTCTGCTCAGCAGGGAGCCTGCTTCCTCCTCTCTCTCTCTGCCTGCCTCTCTGTCTACTTGTAATCTCTCTCTGTGTGTCAAATGAATAAATAAAATCTTTTAAAAAATAATAAAAAAAAGATGGAAAGGGATGCCTGGGTGTCTCAGTCGGTTAAGTGGCAGCCTTCAGCTTGGGTCATGTTTCCAGGGTCCTGGGATTGAGCCCCACATCAGGCTCCCTGCTCCTACTTTCCCCTAACAAATAAATAAAATCCTTAAAAAAAAAAAAAAGTAATGGAAAAAGAAAAACAGAAGCACCTAAAATGCAAAGTAAAATGCCAGTAGACAATTACTTTTAACGGTTTCTGTTTCCGGTGCGTTTATTGGTTACCGCTGGTGCTGTATGTATGTGTGCACCATAGTTTCTTGACTTGTTAATGTTTTGGGTTTGTTTTTGTTTTTTTAAAGATTTTATTTATTTATTTGACAGAGAGATTACAAGTAGGCAGAGAGGTAGGCAGAGAGAGAGAGGAGGAAGCAGGCTCCCTGCTGAGCAGGGAGCCTGATGTAGGGCTTGATCCCTGGACGCTGAGATCATGACCTGAGCCGAAGGCAGAGGCTTAACCCACTGAGCCACCCAGGCGCCCCTTTGACTTGTTAATGTTAGATAATAGCATTGATTCCCTGTCATGAAAGATGAGTAATCTGGAACACTTTCATCACTTTCTCCCTTTAATTTTCGATCCCCTCTCCACTTACCACTTTTTGTAAATTGTGTTTATAGCTTCTGGTTCTTTTGATAGCTGCCTTTAAAATGTGAAATAATAGAGTCAAAACCTCCAGTCACAATTTGTCAATTTAGCTCTCTGCTCTATAAAATGGTACCATCCCTTCTGTCTCTACTTCCCGGGTAGGTCAACTTCTCCATTATTTTGACAGTGTCAGGGAGGGCATATAACATTTACATACTCTCCTGTAAGTATTCTTCTTTGCCTTTTTTTTTTTTTAAGTCTTTTTTTTTTTTTAAGATTTTATTTATTTATTTCACAGAGGGAGAGAGATCACAAGGAGGCAGAGAGGCAGGCAGAGAGAGAGACGGGGAAGCAGGCTCCTCGCTGAGCAGGGAGCCCGATGCGGGCCTCGATCCCAGGACCCTGAGGTCATGACCTGAGCTGAAAGCAGAGGCTTTAACCCACTGAGCCACCCAGGCGCCCTCTTCTTCGCCTTTTTTGTAGTTTGATTGCGAACAGTGGAATCCGGTACATAGCATATATGATATTTTGGTTCTTAACTTTTCAGTATAAAACCAAGGGACAAGATTATTTTCATAGAAAAGGAAATGGAAAACTCACTAGAAGGAAAAGCATCCATTGTCATTGAACTAGAGAACTTTTTTTTTTTTTAACACTCCATCAGTTGATCAGAATCAGGGCCTTTTTTTTTTTTTTTTTTTTTTTAAGATTTTATTTATCTGTTTCTAGAGAGAGCATGGGCATAGGGGAGGGGCAGGGGGAGAAAGAGAATCTCAAGCAGACTCCCTGCTGAGCACAGATTCACACTCCATCTCACAACCCTGAGATCATGACCTGAGCCAAAATCAAACTGTCGAATGTTTAACCGACTGAGCCATCCAGGCGCCGCCCCATGGCCCATTTTCCTATGTTATAGTCAAGGCATGGGTTTCTTGTATGGTTTTTCATTTTTCTTCTTCAGGAATTTAGGATTAACTCATTTCTAGTTACTTGTGACTGCATTGGTTGACATGAAATTGGCCTGACATAAATGTGGCGGGCTGTTTGGATGAAATGTGGATTAGCAGCAGGTTCTTGGCATGAGAAAATAGATGTCTGTACATGCACATGTATAAGAGACCTTGAGGATGGTAGGATTTTTAGTTTTCATCTTGGAATCAAACATCATCTCATGGTAAACACAGTATATAACAAAGAGAACAAAAGGGTTTTTTTCCTTGCCATTTTATTCATAGTCAAATCTTAATGTTTTTCCTTGAATAAGTTTTTTAAATTTAAATCTCTCTCTTTTTTTAAGATTTTATTTATTTATTTGACAGACAGAGATACAGCGAAAGAGGGAACACAAGCAGGGGGAGTAGGAGAGGGAGAAGCCGGCTTCCCTCTGAGCAGGGACCCCAATGCAGGGCTCGATCCCAGGACCCTGGGATCATGACCTGAGCCGAAGGCAGGCACTTAAGGACTGAGCCACCCAGGCGCCCCTCTTTGAATAGTTTTGATTGTTTGAATGGTCGGTGCTTTTGAATCACACCATAGATCCTTAGTCACTGACAGGCTGATTCCCCATTTTTGCTCTATATGTGCTACAATGAAACTTTTTTTGGCTTGCAGCTATCTAAAATCCAACACCTAAAATGCTGTCCTTTTGTATTCCTATTTTCCCTGGCTATGTTTGAGAACCTTAGTGGCGACCCTTAAGACACTGGTTCTTCAGGGTGTCTTCTCTTCTGAATTAATTTGCTTTGTTTGCGTTCACAACCAAGTGTACTTTTTAGGAGTCCGCTAAAAAACTATTAGAACTAATTGAGTTTAGCAAGGTTGCGGGATACAAGATTGGTATATAAAACCAGTTGTATTTCTATACACTTTCAATGGACAATGCAAAAATGAAAACAGTTCCATTTCTACTAACATAAAAATAATAAAATATAGAGGGATAAGTTTAATGAAAGGAGCACAACACTTACACTGTGGAAACTACAAAAATTGTTGAAAGAAGTTGGAGAAGACCTAAACAGATGGAAAGGCATTCTGCATGCACGGATTGGAGGATGGCATTGTTCAGATGACTGTATTTCCCCGAGCTACATGGTCAACACAATCCCATCAAAATCCCAGCTGGCTGCTTTGCATAAGTTGACAAGCTGATCCTAAAATTAATACGGAATTTTAAGAGACCTAAAATAGCCCAGTATCCATAATTACTACAAATCAAGACAGTTTGGTACTGCCATAAAGATAAACATAGATCAATGGAATAGAATTGAGAATCCAGAAATAAACCCATACGGTTATGGCCATTTGATCTTTTACAAGGATGCCAAGACGAGTAAATGGGCGAAAAATAGTCTTTCCAACAAATGAAACTGGTACAACTGGATATCTACACACCAAAACTGAAGTTGGCTTCCCTGGCTCAAAGACCTAAATGTAAGAGTGTAAACTATGAAACCTTTAGAAAAAAATATAGGTACAAATCTTTATGACCTTGGTTAGCAAATAGTTTCTTGAGTATGGCACCAAAAGCACAAGCAACAAAAGAAAAAGACATAAATTGGGCTTGGTCAAAATTTAACACTTTTGTGTTTCAAAGAATACCAATAAAGGAAAAAGCGACCCACAGAATAGGGGAAAATATTTGCAAATCATATATGAATAAGGGACATGTGTTCATAAATATAAAGAACTCTTAAAACTCAGTAGTAAACAGACAACCCACTAAAAAGTGGGCAAAGGATCTGAATAGACATTTTTCCAAAGATGTCCATTGGAATGGCCAATAGACATAGGAAAAGATGTTCCAACACTATTACCTGTCAGGGAAATGCAAATTAAATCAAGCCACAGTGAAATTTAAGAAACAAAACAAATGGGCACAGGCAAAGCAAGAAACAGACTCTTAACTATAGAGAACAAACTGATGATTACCAGAGGGGACGTAGGTGGGGGCAGGGGCGAAATAGGTGATGGGGGGATTAAGAAGTACACCTGTTGGGATAAGTACCAGGTGTTGTACAGAAGTGTTGAATCACTATATTGTACACCCGAAACTAATATTACATTTTGTGTTAACTAATTGGAATTTAAAGAAAAACTTTAAAAAAAATCAAACCACAATGACATAACCAGTTCACACTCCTAAGATAAAAAACATAGAAAGTGTTGGCTGCCATCTGTATACATTGGAACCCTCACATACTGCTGGTGGGAATGTAAAATGGTTCAGGCACCTTGGAAAACAATCTGGTGGTTGCTCAAAAGATTAAACACAGAGTTAACCATACAATCTAGCAATTCTGCTCTTACCCAAGAGAAATGAAAACATATGTCCACACAAAGACAGGTACGTGAATGTTTATAGCAGCGTTACTCAGAGTGGAAACAACCCAGATGTCTGTCAACTGATTACTTGATAAAATGCAATATGTACATGTAATGGAATATTTGACAGTAGAAAGAAATGAAGTACTGAGAGATGGTAAACATGGATGAACCTTGAAAACATGCAGGTTTAAGAAGCAGTCACAAAAGTTCACATATTGTATGATTCCATTTATATGAAATGCCCAGAGTAGGCAAATCTTGTAGAGGCAGAAAACAATGGTTTCCTAGGGCTGCCGGGGTGGAGAGGGAGTGCTCAATATGTATGGATTATCTTTTGGGGGATGGTTGCCACGTTCTAAAATTGATGGCGGTGATGGTTGCACAATTCTGTGAATCTACTAATAACTATTGAATTACATACTTTGAACTATATGTGAATTACATCTCAGTAAAGCTATTAAAAAAAATGGATTTTATCGCCTCTGCAGAGTCGTAGAAGTTCTTCAGAGTCCCTTATTCCTCACACATTTAGGTAGACTCTCTACTGTTTATTTCCTAGTTGGCCCAATTACAGTTCTTTAATGCATATGCTATTGCTAATATATAATTTAGAAATAGAAAGCTTGCTTTTATCCTGTGCTTTGTTTTTCACACTCTCATCCCCTGTGTTCCAGGGTTGGCATACTGCAGAAGTAAGAATAATCTTGTTCTGACTTGCAAGTTGAATGTTAGTTTAAGAACATCTGACAGTGAAACCTCACTTTTTTGAAACCTAGCCATGAACAGAAGTGGAGGTGACACAGCAAATATGCGAAGTCCATCCACTAAAGCTCCTTCCCTTCATTCACTGGAAAGCCATCAGGCCCCCTCTCAGCCCGTTTGCTCTTTCTTTTACATAGTGTTCTAATAAGCGTATCACTGATTGCAAAGTCCCTACAAGGATAGAAGCATCGGGTTAGGATAGGTGAATTGTATGCCCCCGCCCTTCCCCAAGTTCGTAAGTGGAAGCCCTAACCCCCAATGTGATGATCTTTGCAGCTGGAGCCTTGGGGTGTAATTAGGTTTAGATGAGGTCATGAGGCTCTTACGATGGATTCGCGCCCCTAACAGAAGAGGCACTAGGAACTTGCTCCCCAACCCTGCCCCATCTAAGGACACACTGAAAATGTGGCTGTCTGCACACTCAGAAGAGAACTTTGAGCGGAAACCGACCACGCTGGCATCTCGGTCTTGGGCTTCTCAAGAACTGAGAAATAGATTTCTGTGTAAGCCGTGGTGTTGTGTTGTGGCAGCCCGAGCTGACTGAGACATGGGGAAAGAGGGGGAGTTCTTAAGCCTAACAGTGAGGGAGGAAACAACGAGGAAAGGCTCACGTTCCGGATTCTGTGCAGTGGAGGGAAAATAGTGTAGGCTCCCAGAGTTGGTAGGCCACAGCACAGTTTATGAAGTGATCAGAATAGTGACCCCAGTTCATCAAGCAAGGGTCGGGTTGTTTGCTGTTTAAGGTGGCAAAAACTTTTAAACCTGCACAAGAAAAAGTTCCATCCAAAATATTCGCATTATTCACTTTTTGAAAGTTGAACTGTTTCCTGCTCTCCAAAAGGACTCATTCCTCGTAATTTCTAGATGCCTTTGTAAGTTGTTACTATGGTTCTTGTTTTTCAGAGCAAAGAGGGTGAAGGTAGATTTTTTACTTTCCTTGTCCTAAATTATATTTGAAACAGGACGTAAGACTTGTGTCTTCTTTCATTCGGGGACGAATGATTTCCAGCTTTTGCAAGTGTTCTCCAGGAGTTGGAGGGAGGCATGCCAAGGTGCTCTGCGAAGGTTAGGTTTATGGTGTGAGTCCTGTCGTAAATGGGCTGTGGGCCTTTGCCTCTCAGTTATTCTAAAAGTAAACATAGGAAGCTAATTCTAGCCCATTCCAGGACTCGGAGACTCCCTCCTTGAAGTTTTCAGCCTTTGCCTATCTCGTGTAACCTTCGAAATGAAAGAGCCGGCACGTGACAGTAATTCGAGCTGCTGACCTGGTTTGTGCCGTGCTGTCCTTCAGAGATGATCCTCTCCAGCATCCCCTTTTACTACCAGCGAGGCCCCCTTTACTGTTCTGAAATGAACTTCGAATATAGGACCCGTCTGCCTGCGTAATTTTTTAAAACTGCATTATTTCTGTTCCGTAAGCAAAAATAAACGGATTACCTAATTTCTAAAATACCTAAGTACTCAGGCCTTGGCAAACTTTAGAAATCAAAAGACAGAAGCCACGTCTACCGGTGTCTGTCGCCTTCCCGAGGGGTCAGTAAGGGCATCACCCATCCTGCTTCGTTCCTCTGGAGTAGCAGTGCTCGGGGGCCAGTGGGGCGGCCCATGTGCCCCTCACCCCGGTGTTCATGTGTGAGCGGCGGCTTCCATCCGATTCCTTTCACCTCCGACACTGTGCTTCCACTCTGGGCATCCCGGGCACGGAGGCAGAGTGCAGAGAGGCCTGTGCTGGGAGTCCGTACACAGGGACTCGATTCCAATTTTGCCTCTGGTTTGCTGGGTGAGGTCCATTAAATCACTTTCAGGGTGTCCGCTTCATCTGTCAAAGTGACCCCCTGGCCCCTTCCATCACCCTCTTACTAATTCTTCCATATTTCATCTACTCTCAGATCAACCGTTACCAGGCTTTTGGTAGAAGATTGAAGTCGGATTCTTTTTTTTCTTTTTTTCTTTTTTTTTTTTAAGATTTTATTTTTAAGTCATCTTTACAGCCAGGGCAGGGCTGAAAATCACAACCCCTAGACCAAGAGTCACACGTTCCATGCACCGAGCCAGCCAGGCACCTCCAAAGTTGGGGTTCTCACCTTAATAAACAGAAGAATGGCCTGAGGAACTTAAAAATAGGGATTGCCAGGTTCTAATCCCCGGGGATTCCGATGCAGGTAGAATGTTTTTTTGTTTTGTTTTGTTTTTAAGATTATTTATTTATTTATTTGACACAGAGAGAGAGATCAGATCACAAGTAGGCAGAGAGACAGGCAGAGAGAGAGGAGGAAGCAAGGCTCCCTGCTCAGGCCTCGATCCCAGGACCCTGAGATCATGACCTGAGCCGAAGGCAGAGGCTTTAACCCACTGAGCCACCCAGGTGCCCGGTAGAATGTTTTTAAACAAGGTTTCCAGAGGATTACTGTCCTCATAGGTACCAGATATGGCATGGCATTTTTCTTAGTACTTTATCGTGGAGAGCCTAAAAGCTAGATACTTTATTTTCACCTCTTATAAATTGTAAATATGATTTGCGCACGCTGTAGTTGTAACAGAACTAGGTAGTAAGAAAAAAATTGATATCCCTTGGAGTTGGTTTGAAACCCTTAAAGGTTTTGTTTTGAGATGCCTGCAGGTGCTAATGGATGCCCATCTGAGAACATGGCTTCCGTTCTGAGATGCTGAGTCATCCTTTCCCGTGACAGGTTTTGTCGTACCAAGAGGAGAGCGTGTTTAGCCCTTGATTCTGGTCGTAAAAGCAAGGATTCAGGGCGTGGGTGCAAATTGGAGGGTACAGTCTCTCTTGGCCATTTTACCACCTAGAAACCACTAGTTGGACTCTTAGTTTCCATCTAGTTGGAAAGAAATGACTTACTAGCATTTGCGTGAAACCGTCATGGTACCACTGTGATAGGAATCCTGAGAAAACCACTGAGTTTTGTAATTGATTTTCCAGCTATTTAGCGTAATGTCAGTATTATCTCCTTAGAGTAAATGTTCATCTCCTTCCTTCTTTGGGAAGACTCCAGAATTTCCATTCTTCTTGCAGTAGATGCTTTTTTCCCTCTTTTCTCACCCACTTCCTTACATGCCTGAACCTTTTCCTTCTCTGGATTTAATCTTAGTGTGACCAAGATGCCTCCATCTGACCACACCCCTTTGTTCTGTAGGCAGGGGTGCTGGGCGCCCATTGCCCCATTCTCCCCTCCTTCAGCAGACGTCACCGAATGGTGCCCACGTCCTCGATCCCTGAGCCAGCTGCGCTCCTAGGGTCGGGAGCAGAGCCCCAGGTGTCTGCTACACTAAGCCAACATCAAGCATCTCTAAATTGTCGCTTGGTTTTAGGTCTTGTTCATAGCTATTTGTACCTCGGGTTGACCATAATAGAAAAAATAGCAGCAGCAGGTTTTCTTAACTATTCATCAGGTCAGATGCCCTCTTGAGAAGGATCGTTGTAAAATACTCTGGTGGCGCTTACTGGGATGCAGATTGTTTCGTACAACAGCGAAGGGTTCAGCTTCTACCACGGCTCTGTCTGGGAAGAATGTTGGTCTCGGTGCCTTTGGAAAGCCTTCAACTGAAAGGCAGCAGTCTGTCTAATGGTGATTTTTTTCGCGTGTTTATTACTTCATTTAAAACTTTTAGGAGCGTCTGGGTGTCTCAGTCGGTTGGGCATCTGCCTTCGGCTCAGGTCATGATCCCGGAGTGCCAGGATGGAGCCCCACATCGGGCTCCCTGCTCTGCGGGAAGCCTGCTTCCCTCTCCCACTCCCCCTGCTCGCGTTCCCTCTCTCGCTGTGTCTCTCTCTGTCAAATAAATAAATAAAATCTTTAAAAAAAATAAAACTTTCTAAAGGGTAGAACCAAGGTCACATAGAACTAACACATAGCCCGGGCATAAGGAAGTCACAGGCTTTAGAGAGGCAGTGTGATAAACAGGTGACCTGTAATAGGTGATGTGTATACAGTGGGATGGGGGAAGTAATTTTTTTTTTAAGGTGTTCTGTAAGGGAAGTGATGTTGGGGCTGAGCCTTAAAGCTGAGTGGAAGAGAGGGAAGGGGCTCGCCTCCAGCAGAGGGGCCTGGTCCCAGGCCGGGAGGGTAGAGTTTATTAGCCTTTTTGCTTTGAACTGTGAGCCCTCAAGGGTTAGGTTTCGATGGAATTTAAAATAAATGAATAAATAATACAATGTGTTATTCAAATAAAATAATTATATGTTGAAAGCCTCGTAATTTGTTTTAGACTCTTGAACCCTGTTTTCCAGGAACCCGAATCATTTATGATCGAAAGTTTCTGTTGGATCGTCGCAATTCTCCCATGGCTCAGACCCCGCCCTGCCATCTGCCCAATATCCCAGGGGTCACCAGCCCTGGCACCTTAATCGAAGACTCCAAAGTAGAAGTAAACAATCTGAATAACTTGAACAATCATGACAGGAAGCACGCAGTTGGTAAGAGAATGCTGGTTTGGGGGGCCAAGTGGGTATCCGTGGGAATTCCAATGTCAGTTGGCTACAGGTTGAAAAATTGATTCCTCAATTATAACCGACATTCATTTACAGGTCTCTAAGTTCCCGCCTCCCCCTGCTCCCATCACCAAGGTTTACTGAAATGTTCTGGAAATCCTAGGTTGTAAATCTTGAGCGAATCTAATCCGGGAGCAGGGAGAAATCCAGACTCAGGACATAGGCAATTCTTAGATGAGTCCTTGAACCAGGCCGGCCTCAAGTCCTCCCTAGCCTGGGCTGTACTGTACTAACACACAGGAGTAACACAGAGCAGAACTGAACAGGCCTAATTTCCATTGCCCTTCAGAAATAGACCTCTTTCTTACAAGAAGAATGTGCTTTTTGTCATGCAGGGGGAAATAGGGTTTGTTTCCCCCGTTTTCCAGGACTGCCTATGATACACACACTCTCTCCCTCTCTCTCACTGAGTAATGAGCCACTCTGTCTCCGGGGAAGCAGAAGAGGGAGGTGGAAATGGCCACCCCCCGAAGTACGCCTGGGCTTGTACCCCGACCTCTGTGCGGGAGCCAGCATTCTGCCTCCTCAAATTCCAAATGAGCTCCGCACGGACAAAGTGTTGATTGAGAGCAGGGCCAAAGTTCAGAGCCTGCAGAAGAGTCTGGCGACATGACGGATGGCAAGGCGCTCCTGCTGGGGCCGCCTGCAGCCAGAGGGACGCTCGGCAAGTTTTCACTTGGATCCTCTTCCCCAGATCCCACTCCTTGCGGGTTGTTTGAGTGCCATTCTTTTTTGCAGATTAAAAAGACCAGCCAAAGCAAACACATAATTGTTCTCAGGCAGGAGAGAACGGAAGAGTGGGGATCCACTTTTGACCCTCCTGCCGAAGAATGACAGAGCAGCCTGGCTTTTCCTTTCGTGCTAACCCGTGTCTTGATTCTCCTAGGGGATGACGCTCAGTTTGAGATGGACATCTGACCGTCGCACAGGAGCAGCAGGAGAGCCGCAGCGCCGAGGCTGGGCCCACAGATCAACAGTGGACGGACAGAGGGGCATCCAGGGCCCCACTGCAGCCCCCGAGCCCTCCTCTTCCTCCAGGTGCCAAATGATGTGCAGATGAGCTTCACCTGACCATCTTCCCACTTGTCCCCCTTCCCACTTACACGGATTCGATCCAAGGTCCTTGGCCTATTTGTGTAGACCTAAGTAGCCCACGGAGGAAAACAGTGAAACGCTGGCTTCCGTAGTCATTTGAGAAAGACTGTTGAGAAAACCTGTCCTCCCCACTCCCCCCATTTTTTAAAAAATCCCAAATCAGATAACAGCCTGCCCCCAATCGCCTGGCTGGGAAGCCTGGGCAAGGGGCACACAGGTGTGCTGGGTTCAGCGCTGTCCTCCTGACCCCGTCTGCCCTCCCTGTCTCCCACCTTTGCTTCAGAGCTGCAAGAGTCTGGGTCTCGGGTCTTCACAGCCGTCGGAGGGCAGTGATGACGGAGAGAGCCACTCTCCCTAGTCCCTTGAGCTGTTTGTCCTTCGGGCCAGAGGGCGGTCTGTCCAGCTCTGCTAGCATCACCCCGCCACGCTGTCTGAGGCCCGCTTCCCCTCCTTCCCCTGGCACGGGTGTCTTCTGTCTTTGCTCTTCTGGTGCCGCTTCCCAGCCCTTCACTTAGCACATCCGTGCAGAGCGGTGTGAGCCCCACCTGGGGCGGAGGGGCGGTCCTCTCCTCCTGCCTCCCTGCTAGCGTCCCGCTGCCCCCCCCCGCCCCATCCCCTTGTATCTGAGCCCCCAGGGGATTCTGCCGCTCCCGAGACAGGCCAGTCCAAGCGACAGGCACTTTGGGGGAGGCCTGGTCACCACGTTCTGCTGGGCGACCCCGAAGGACGAACCGGGTGGGTACTCGGACTCTTTGCTTTCCAGTCCCCCGAGCTTCGGGATACTCACTGTCTGATCGCATTGTCTTCTGTTTGGAGTTTAAAAGGTGATTTTCAGAATGCTCTTAGAAAAGAACCAAACTTCTTTCCTTTGTGGGCCTGCTGAGGCTGCTGGGATGGATGAGCACGGGCTCAAAAGTGGGTTCTCCCCATTCTCTTGTCTTCCCCGCCGTACTCAGAGCGGTCCCTCTCCCGCCCTCCCACCTCTCTCTCTGCCAGGCCATTTTTCAAGTACACATCAAAGATACCTCAAGCGTTGGTATCTGATAATATCTCACTCCTCTTATCTGAGGAGTGATCTTTTATTTTTAAGATGACTACAGACCTATTTTTAGATATGTTTTCAATACGATTTTGAACAGCAACTTTTTAATTACACATCTTCCGGTGTTCGGAAGGTGAGAAATGTCCACGGGCGAGTCTGCTGTTCCATGTCACCATCCTTTGTCTCGCTGAGTCCCTGACGAGCTCTTTGCTTCTCCCTCTAGTTTTGGATGTGCATGTTTGCAGTTTGTAGTGGGTGGTGTGTCAAACTGGACCATTCTGCCTTGCCGTGGCTTGTTCACGAGAGCCTCGTTCTTTCTCCTCCCCCTTGGCTTTTTCATGCCCACCGCCACCCTCCCGACTATTGACTGGCACAATAATCCCGGGAGAGTGACCCCCCCCCCGGTAGAAAGACTAACACCTCTGTCCTCATAGAACGACAAGTAAAGTAGCCGCTGGTGTCCTGGGAATTTCTGGTCGCATTTGGTGCCCTGAACCCTCTAATTAAAAGACCACATCCCAGGGTGAGATTAGCAGGCCAACTGGCTAAGAAAGAAAGCTGTTTCTTTTTCTTTTGAACGATGAAAAGACCCTGTTTACGAACACATTTTAAACAGAAGAGAGGAAGGCTGTCCGAGGAACTTTGTTCTGTTTTCTACTACAAAATGTGAATAGTTCAAAGAGTGAACCTTTGGTGATGGTTGATGTTTCTCAGGAATAAGCTGGATCTCCAAAATTTGGGGGATGCTTTCAGCCTCAAAAATCGATGATCAAAAAAAAAGTATTTTCTTGTTTGTTTGTTTCATGTGTCCCTGTTCTGACTGTAATTAAACTCCCAAATTTCGCTTTCCGTACTCTTGGAAAAACTTCAGTTCCACCGTCATCTGCATGAGAAGCTTGCTCAGGACCCTTTTTTCCCCTGGGAGCTTCATTCTTTGGGAATGACGCTTCTCGTAGCTGGCTTTGGCGTTCCGTGGAACCCGGCTCCAACTCCAGCTAGTCGGGCAGTGAGCAGAAAAGCACCCCGTCTTGATCTGTCTTGCTGCACATGCGAATCTGGCCGCCTCGCTGAGCGGCGGGGAGTGGACTTAAGCCACGCCAGTTGAGTAATCTCAGGGCGCCATCTTCCCCTTTTCTGCCATCTTGGGGAGTGTCCGCACGCGGCTCCCTGATTCGAGGCCATCTTTCCAGTTTTTGAGGGAATGTCCGCCGTCTCATAGAGCAGCGGCCCACTCCCTCAGCCTTCTCTTCAAGGACCTCCTTGCTGGTTGGTGTCCTTTTTTCCCCAGAGGCCACTACTGTGGGACATACTTTGACTTCCACGAATCTGCATTTTTAAGATAGTTTCACAAGGCAACAGATGAACTTGTAACAGAGGACACCTCTGTGCCGTGCCTCAAAGGTTTGAGTGATTTTTTCAGGGCAAGCCAGATCCAGAAGAATGAATGATCTCTCCTGGCTTTCTCTTGGAGAAGGAGAACCCTTCGGGGACCATCTCAGTGACATGGTTCTTAAAATCTTAGTGATCATTTGTTCTTTTATGAAGAGACCGTGTTTCTGTACCTCTGAGGACAATCCATCTTAGTGAGAGACCTCGTCCCTCCAAATTCCAGCAGGAGACACGCGCTGTCTTGGTCTGTCTTCACAGCGTGGTGTGCTGAGATCACCACGTCTTCATACTCTGTTTACGGAGCTAGACGTCGAGCACACTGTCAAGCAGCAGGCTTCTTGGTACTGGGCTGTCAGGCCCAGAGTTCTGTCGTTCCACCTGCATTATCTGTTGCTGTGTAACAAATCACCCCCAAACTTTACGTCTTGAAAGAGCAAACATGTTCTGTCAGCTCTGGAGGTTAGGAATCGGGAAGCAGCTTAGCATGATGGCTGTCGCTCAGGGTTGCCGGAAGTTGCCATCCAGCTGCTGTGGGGGTCTGCAGTCATCTCGGCAGGGCTAGAGAATCCCCTTCGCGTGCTCTTCGTGGTTCTTGGCGGGAAGCCTGCGTTCTCCCCGTCCGGGTCTCCGTGCAGAGTAGCTGGCTCCGCCTGAGCAGGGGACCCTGGGGAGAGGGCAAGGAGGAGTCTGCAGTGCCTTTCATGACGGTCTCTGAAAGCACACACCATCGCCTCTTCCTTACTGTGTCCCTTAGAAGCAAGCTCCTGCGCCCGGCCGACACAGTGGCGCAGGGTCCAAGAACACGGGCTCTGTCTTAAAACCGCCTCACTCCCAGCAGAGGATAAAGTCAGTCCAATGGGGGGGGGCGGGGGGGTAGGTTAAACTAGATCCCACAGAGTGAGAGCTTGCTACTGCCATCTCCAAACTGCACAGGAAACAGACGCGCTCTGTTTCTCCAAAGCCACCTGCTGGTTTGGAGAGCCATGGCACAAAATGACAATTCCCGAGAGAAGAGAAAGAGCTCTGCATTTGCCTGGCTGCCAGCAGGGCACAGATGCTTTGGGCCAGCACCCCATCTTTGCATCTCCCTGGGCCAGGAACTGAAAGGGAATCAGATCCTTCTGAGTCTCTGAAGTGGACTTAATTGGAGTCAGGGTTGTTAAGCCGAAGGAGGGTATGTGAACAAGGTGTTGGGTTAGCAGACTGAATAAAAGCTTCACGGTTGAGATTCAGGGGAAGTAGATGATCGAAGCTTCGAGCCGGGTCCCTGGCAGTCGGGGTTGGCACCTGCTTTCTGCAGCCGCGCCAGCTGAAACACGTTTGGGTTGGCTCGGTCACCGAAGAAGCCACTTCTCCGATTCAGTAGCGAACATCTGGGAATTAGAAATGTCTGTCGATGCTTGATCGTGCCGCTAAATCCGGTGTCTCTTAACTGGGTGTCCACCTCGGCCCGGGCTCCCTGATGGAGGTGTGTTCTTTGAGAGGACCGGTCCTGGCTTCACCCTTGAGAGAAACCTAGATGAGCCTGCTCAGTTGAACACTAAGTCTTAGGGAATGTCTGCTGGGTGTCTGGTGCCTGTGCCCAATGGACACGTTTTAGACACTTGAGACTCTTCTAGACGCACGCTCCTGTCTGGCTTTATGCTCTGCCTCTTCCCAGCGTTTTCTTCTCTGTGGCCCTGCTTGGTTGAGTGTGAACTTGACTAAGAAGCATCGCTGCTGAGGCAGCCATAAGAACACGGGCCCTTCCCTCCACAAGTATGGACTCCTCTCCACAGCACTTTCCCATGAATTGTCTTTTATCTTCTGATTTTGAGGCGGAGTCAAAATAGATGGGTCTTTCGTTTGTTGTTGTTGTTTATGCTCCCCGCTCTTTGGCTCTTTGGGACCATCTGACCTCCTCGGTTCAGACATGTGCAGTAGCATGCGGCCTGCTGCCTGTGTGGGTTTCACCCCCGTGCCCGTTGTTCAGATGCACGTGCTGCGTGCCCGCGTGCAGTCAAAGCCGATGATTCGAGCAGCCCATCATGCTGCAGCGGGATCCCAGAAACGGACCCTTGACTCATTCCCCCTTTCTTGGATATTCAGTGGCGTGTCAAGCATCTTGGCTGCTTGAAGCCAAGGCCCCGGGCCCTTTGCATTCTCCTGCATAGAGGCGGTCCGCTGCCTCTCCATCTGGGCCAGAGCTTGCCCGTTTTGGTGTGTTTCTGGACTTCAGGCATAGCAGCTGTGTATTAATCTGCGAAACCCAATCACTTACCCACCCATGACATCTGGGCGCGGGTAATCATTTTAAAGAAGCCTGGTTTCTTTGGGAGGGCAGTTTCTGGCTGGACGTCGAAAGGGGTGCCACACACACCCCCATCCCCGTGTCCTTACCTCTCAGCTTTTAAAAAAGGATGAAATCAGATCTTGAAGCAACTGGGTCACAATTCTTTTGAATGCTTACACCCCAGGGGCATTTCCTGTTCTAGTAAGGATTTTCCAGTTCAGCACTGAGGTTTCTTGGAGGTTAGCTCAGGAATTTCTTAGGGAAGGCTCTAAGGAGATGGACGCAAACTTACTTTTTTAAGCAGTCGTTCATGTCACCGTATGCACCCCCTGGTGTTGAAATTTCTTTCTCTGGGCTGGTCCTAGGAATGACTACCTTGTGGCAAAACTAGATTTGAGAGGTCTCTTGCATCCCTGTTCAGAGGGCCTGTGGTTTCTCTGCTTAACCTCTGCCGGCAGCCCAGGCGGACCACGCAGTAGGGCTGGCCAGGGGGCAACGTTGCCGAGATGAAACGGAGTTCCTGGGGTATTTAAATTCTTACTCTGCCCCCTTTCTCAGAGTGGGGGGCTGACAGATGCTGCAGTGCTCGATAATCAGGTGGCCACACTGAAATTTCCAAACGGAGCTCTTGCCGGTGCTTCCCCCCGCCAGATTCCTGGGCACTTCTGAGAGCGTTCCATGAATCTAGCCCAGAAGAGCCAGTCTTGCCCCTGGTGTTTCCCCTTCCTCTCCATCTTAATCTTTCAAAACAAACAAACAAAAAACCAAGCCCTGACCAAGGGTCATTTTTACTTGAAACCAGGAGGGTCAGGGAGGAACGAGAGCTCAAGGCCAGTTGTGCGTGTAAGCCATCTTGCTCCTGGTGGCCGGGCCCAGATCACTGAGTCCCGTGAGCCGGTGCCTTTCCCTCCTGCGAAGACGGAGCCCGCCTCTTCCCACCTGGGCACCCAGGGGCGAGCCTCCGAGGAGGCATCTTGGAGAGCCCGGAGGACACTCATATCCGGGGGTCCATCTTAGCATCTTTAAGATACTTTCTGTATAAAACAAATGCCCTTCCCTGTCTTAGTGCCACCAGTGGCCCGGTCCCACCCACGGAATGGAAAAGCGGAGACTGCCCGTACTTCCTGGGTCTTCCCCTCGCCCCCTCGGACGTGGTTGTCCCTGTTCCTCCCGTCCCATTTCGCCGTCGTGGATGGGCGTGGGGAGTCGAGGACACGATGCGGTCTCAAGGCAGTCCTGTGTGAGTCTGTGATCACTTCCGTTGGTTTTTTTTGTTTGTTTTTGTTCTTTTTTGTAACTGTCCTAAACCAGCAGGTGTTTGGAAATTAGGGAAAAAATTAAATTCTCACCAATCGTTGCTGTTACAGTTAAATCAATAAAGATCTTGAGTATCAACTTGTGTTCTGATTGCCTTAAATTTGGGGTGAAACCCTGCTGATGTCACACATGGGGGATCTCGACCAGTGAGGTAGATGGGCAGAGGTGGTCAGCCACCTCGTGGGGCGGTTCTCAACCTTGGCGGAGCACGGACTTTGTCCGTCTGGCCCAGAGATGCGGCGAGATGCTCTGTCCCTTCCCTCAAGCCTGGTGGTGAACAGGTGCGTGGGGGGGGGGGGACACGCCAGGAAGGCCCCTCTCTGCGGACCAGCCTCACGGGGGCCCAGATAGTGGCTTTCCCTTTTCCCCAAGTTGCCTGCATGTGTCCCCAGGGGCACCTGCCAGAAACGCATCCCCTCCGAGGTCCTAAACTAGGCTGGGCGGCAGGAGCATCCGATTCCTTGCTATTATTAATCCACTGAGTCTCACATATGAATACTTCGAGCGAGAAATTCTGCCCTGTTGGAGAGGTGAACAGAGGTCCGCCGAGTCAAAGCGGACCGAGCAAACGTTTTCTGGTCCGGACAGCGGTCAAGTTTAGTTCTGAGGTTTTGGAGTGAGTGAGCCTTGAAGTCCAGCCGAGCTGCTTAGAGGCCGCTTTCCTCCCGCCAGGATTCGCTCGGGTAGGCCAGTTAACTACCCGCTCCTGGGTAGCTGTGAGGCTCGAGGAGGTGCTTAGCCTCGGGCCGGGCACAGGAAGACTTCAGGAAAGGGCTGGAGCACAGGCCAGATGATGTGGCCACCGAGGCCGGCCCGCTGGGCCTCCTGCCCCTCGGGAGTGAGCGAGGTTGGGCGTGGAGCAGGCTTGCGGCCTGCAGCCCACCACCCAGCCCCGGGACCTCTGGAAGGAATCTTGAGGGGAAGACGGGGCCAAACCCTCTCGCTAGCCTTCATGCGTCCTTTCCTCTGTGTCGAGGCAGGTGGGATGCCACCTTGCAAGGCAACTTAGGATGGGGGGAGAAGGGGAGACAAGACAGGCCAAGGCCCCACAGCGGGGCTGCTCAGTCACACTGCAGCCCGCGTTTCCTCTTCTCTCCTTCCTGCCCCTCCTTTTCTCCACCCCTACATGCCGCCAGGCCCACCCCTGCCCTGGCCTGGGACAGTAAGGCATCCAGTTGTCCCCACTCAGCTACCCGCCGGGCACGCCTCTAAGTACAGGAGACCTTTGCCTCGAGAGCAGGTTAAAGTAACCATTCTCTGGGCCCCTTCTGACCCCCAGATTAGTGCAGGCCTCCGTTCTCGGGGGGGCAGTATGTCCTCCACACACGGGGGCCAGGGCACGAAGCCACGCGGCTAGGCTTGGCCCCAAACACCCGAGGCCCGGCAGCAGGATGACCCCCAGCCGACAGGCCCAGTACAGAGCGCTCAGCAGGGGTCACAAAACGAGGTTCTGCTCCCTCGTGCTCGCCTCCTGCTAGGCAGGGCCTTGGTGCTGAGTTGTGCTCTGAGTCTGGAGCTGCGGGCTGTAAACTCTCCCATGAGCCGTGGCCACAAGCAGCTCGAACTTTTGCTTTGCCAACCCTCGCCAGAGAAGAATTGTTGGGCACCTATTTAGTATGGAAGATGCTTGAAAGCCCCGGGCTGGGATTTTCGCTTCCCAGAACTTCAGTGTGGTAGTGGAATTGGATCCAGATGTTTGGTTCCAAAGGCTAGGCCTTGACCCCAAAGTAGAGGAGCAAAAACCCGCAGCTGCTGTTAAGGACAGTGGCCCTGGGGCTCCAGAGACCAGAGCCAAGTTCTTGACCCAGCCCCTCGTAGCTGTGTGGTCAGGCCCCGGGCCTCTGCAGGGGATAAAAAGCTGGCCTCACAGGGGCTCCCCAGGGCTGCTGCTTTCTGAGTGAGTCAGCTGCGGAATCCTACTGTGATTCGGGATCGCCGTGAGGGCAGTTCCGTTTCCACTCCAGGACAGGAGCAGCCCAAGTGGCTTGGTTGCTGAATCAGGGCATTGAGGTTTCTCAAGCCCAAGCCAGGCTCTAGCCTCTCCAACCTCGGCCTTGGCCGGGATCACTACCTGGACTCAACCGACACGGCAGTCGAGTCACATCTCACGTCAGGACCGGTTCCCACACAATGGGGACCATTTTCCTGAGCCTGGAGCACAAGTTGACCGACTTCCCGGGGGCAGCAGGGGGAGAACTTCCGCAGCCCCCGCATTCCTGCTAGCACGCCCCCCGCCCCCCTGCCGGACAGAAGCAGCCCCTGTTCTGGCGATGCTTCATGAGCTCAGCTCAAAGAAAAACAGGATCGTGGCCTGTGGGGTCTTTTCGTCCAAAAGGCAAAGCCACGCTCCGGTGCTGCGGTGGTAGAGCTTCCCACAAGGAAGCTGGGGGGCCCTCCTGCTGGGCTGCTAGCTGGACCCTGAAATGAAGCCAGACTTCGAACCCTGAGCAACAGAAGGGCTGGTGAAGGTTCGAGAGAGGGGGGCTCGGCAGGCCCGGGGCTCAGCAGGCTTTGCAAGCTGTAGAGGGAGACGGGGTCAGGCCCAGAGGACAGGCGGTGACGGGGGCCTGGCAGCAGACACGTTACGGGAGGGCGACAGATCTTCCCGCTCGCACTTCACGGAAGGAGGCTGAGCAAGGAGTGACACACAGCTTCTCAGTGGCTCGGCTGTGGCCACCACCCGAGGCTGAGGCCGCCCTCGCCCCTGCTGGACGGGAAGCTCAGGGGCCTCATCAACAGCACACAATGAGAGACCGCGGAGAACTGTCACCAACTTTAATAGACTAGGACTGTGTCTGCCCAAGCAGGCTGACTGGGGGTGTGGGGGGGAGCCGAGGGCTCCACTCCTGGAGTCCAGCGTGGCCAGCTCTCTGGGGCAGCTCCTGCCTCTTCCTTCAAAGGCACCAGCTGGCCCAGGAGGACTTCACAGCGGCTGGAGTGCCTGCGCAGCTCATGAGCAGAGACCCAGTCCGGGAGCCTCCGGACAAGGCCAGCACTTCGCCACTGGCCGGCCCGAAAGGCAGGGGGGGCTTCCCTAAACCAGCCGGAGGCAACGAGAGCCAACTGTTTCTCACCTGACACCATGAACTTCATCTTGGCAGGGGCGGGGCTGGTCAGAGACCACTTCTGAGAATACATAACAGTCATCAGTACCCTGCCCCACCTCAAAGATGAATGGACACATGCCCCAACTTTTGCCTATCCTTTCTGGGGGCTCATAGGTTAAGAAGTCAAGTAAATTAGAACCCTTTGCCCTAGTGCTTTTGGTCACCACCGTCTCTTCAGGAAGGAGAACAGCCAACCAGCCTGCCGTCTCCTGACAGCAGCCTCTGTAGGAGGCAGATTCCACAGAGCCTTCCTTTCCCGAGCAGGCAGCCCTTCCTCCTCAGCTCTAGCAGACAGAGCAACCTCTCCCCCTCTGTCTCCTCATCGCATTAGATGGTTCTCGTGTCTTCTAGGACCTTCCCAACTTCCCAGGGTACAGGCAAATCCGGCCCCCGCCAGGATCTCCTCAAAGGCACCCGCATTCTTCCACGATCATGTCCTTGTGATGGTCTAGAAGGACTCTGCCGTTGTCCACATAGAGCATGCTCAGTGGCTTGGTCTTCACGGGGGCACAGCAGGTGGAAGGGACTCGGTGGGGCTGGTATCGCTTCAGCAGACTCTGGGGGAGAAAAGTCAGTTAAAATCAGTTTCTGCGAACAAAAGCAGAAGAAAATCGCCCTCACGAAGGCATCAGCCTGCCAATACATCAACAACTCTCAACATGTAAAGTAACTTTACAGGCTGTTTAAAAAAAAAAAAAAGAGCTACACAGAAGATTCTAAAAGCTGCATCTGGGTAGAGCAGGAGCAAACGGACATGTCCTCCTATTGTTCTAGTCTAGAGCGCGTACCAATTCCAAGAAACTCCTGGTTTAGTTCCAGAAACATGAAGCAGAAGAGAGTCATGCGGAAATTCTTGTGGGATTTGCTTTGTTGCCCAGAGAAGGGCAGAGTCGATGGGAGAAAAGGTGACGATCCCTTGGCGCTCTGGAACCGGGCCCCGTCCCTGTGGTCCAGCGAGGTCTTTTTGGATCAGAGTGTCAGAGCTGCTACTGGGACTCTCTGGGTCTCTGGGGGTCCCCTTAATCATGCAGCAGGGAGGGTTGGGGGAGCGAAGTCCCAGGAGAGGCTGAGGCCTTTGCCCAGGAAAGGTCCTACAGGGCTCTGGCCCCACCAAGGCTTCCCTCGTACCAGCTCAGCTCACATGCTCCCCAAAACCTCTGAACCCCAACATCAGGGCCACCACGTGAGGCTCTATTCTCTTCCCCATCCCTCTCACTTTCCCTTTGGTCTCCTCCACCACCTTCTAGACCTTAGGCCGATTAGTAGCACATGGTAGTAGTCTTGGGTTCTCTCTACTGCAAGACAGTGTCCAACTCCTGTTTTAGGGAGCAAAAGTACAGTGGCTGGAACAGGATTACCCCAACCACGGCCCCATAAATGGGACCCCCATTCCATCCGTGAATCACAGACTTCTAGAAATGATAATACCACAGCCAACATGCCAGTCACCTGCCAGGAGATACACATGCAGTATGCATCTCATCTGGCCGAACCCTACAACACTGCTGTGTACTACGGCATCGCCTGTTCGCAGGCAGGACAGGTCGGGCTCAGAGAGAATAAACTCGATCAATATCACACTAATATGTAGGCATCAAAGCCAGGCTTATCCCCAGAGTCCAGGTTCTGAATTTCCTTTCCTAGAAGTCCGAGCTGAGGGGAAGCCGAGGCCTGCTGGTCTGCACCCTCCACCCCTAATTTTATGAAAGACAAGGAAGAAGGCCTAAGGAAGCGACGTGTTCGAGGTTACCCAAGGAGGCGTGACTGCATGTAGGCCCCTGGGGATCATGTCACAGCCCGTCACTACCTCCCAGGACGGAAGCGGGCACACTATTGGTGCCTGAGTAGTGGTGAATGAATGAACAGCAATGTACCAGCAAAGCGTGAGTCCTGTCCCCCGCCCCCCTCCCCTGATCGGGACAGGATGGCCACCTCTCGGCCGCGGCCGCCCGCCTTCCCTCCCCTCGGCAGGGCTCCGCACCTGGATGTACGCGTGGTTGGTGGGGTGGAACTCCTCCCCCACGGGGTTAGGACACTCGCCCTCGCAGCGATAGGCATTGTATTGCTTCGGGTAGATGATCCAGGAGCCCCACCCAATGAGGTTGAAATCCACCTGGAACTTGACCTTCCGACACAGCTGGCTTCGGTCTGGCAAGTGGTGTCGCCGGTGCCGCCGGCCCCTCTCCTGGGACAGCTGTCCCTCCCGGGCGCGCCAGGAGCTCTCAGCCTCCCACAGCAAGGTGGAGCCCCCCAGCCGCCTCTGCTCTGGGGACAGGTTGGAGTAGAGCATGAGGACCACGCTGGCGACGGGCGGGGTGGGAGGCCGCTGCTGACACTCCCCGACCAAACCGGACGCCTGCTCCGCCAGCTCCCCGGGGTGCTTCAGCCACTTGGAGAGTGGCCTGGTCACCTCCAGGACCATGCTGCCTGAGGAAAAGGTAACCTGGGACAGAGGGACAGTGAACAGGTCCATCGGGAGACGCTCGCGGCAGTCAGCCGGGCCCTGCTCCGCATCCGGCTTTAGCTGGTGGAGAATCTGGATGGAGGGTGGCGCGCCGGGGGGCAGGTCCACAGGGCGGGGCAGCTGCAGCCGCAGCTCAGCCCACACCAGATCCTCCACTTGGCTCAGGAAGGAGAAGTCAAAAGCAAAGGTCCAGTTCCGCCCATCCACCTCCACATCTGGGTGGGGAAAAAACGGGAAGGAAGCAGGGTGAGTGGGGGCCCCCTGCAGCCGCATTGTTGTAACAACCACCAGAGCTCACGCAGGAGCCTTGACCTCTTAGGAATCCTCTGGACGCTCGCCCCAACCCTAGGCCTTGGGAACGTGGAGTCCACTTTGGTCCAGTTCCAACTGCGGTTCAGAGAGCTTAAATGGCCTGCACAAGGTGGCACAGCCAAGAATGAACCTGGATTTGCCCAGCTGCAAAGCCCAAACCCCAAATCACGGTTCTGCTACTCCCTCCCAGACGCTCGAGAGTTGGAGAACAACTGGTAGAAACCGGATGAGTTCTCCCTGCCCTCTGGCCAGACCCTGAGCCTCCACCCACCCAGTGACCCTGAGCAAGTCACCTTCCCAGACTCTGTCTTCTCACTGGAAGGGGTAGTCTATCTCACGGGCGCATATCCCGGAAAGGCAAGGCCTGGGGGCCTCAGGGGGGCACAGAAGCCCAAGACTGGCCACTCTCTGCTCTGGCCATTCCTAAGGGCGGAGGCAGAAACTTCAGGAGCTCGGGACAACCCGACGCGTAGGCTTCTACAGGCATGCTGAGCATGACCTGGCGGTTTTCCACCGAGTGGGCTTTTCTCATCTACCTGCAGGGTGCTTATCACCACCCCCGCCCCCCGCGGGGCATTCCCACACCTGGGCAGACACCGCAGCACACACACAGCCCCTGGCCCTGTTCCACGCCCCCCCGCCCCGGCCCCGCAAGACAACTCAACCCAAACTGGATGAAAAGGAATGGGGAAGCACATTCCATTCATTTTAGTCCTGGACTAATTTCGGTCCAACGTCTGGGAATAGCATGTTTTTGTGGATTTTCAGGTCACCTAATAGTGACCTTTAACTTTTTTCAAGCCCGGTTTCCTCTTTTTTGCAATGGGAACGGTCGTGCCCTACCCATCCCTGCGTTCTCACCAGCCTACATGGAAATAAGGAGTTCTTGAAGGCTTGTTGCTCAATCAAAGTCAGGGGTCGTCCCTTAGAATAAAAACACTACCCTTTCGTGAATCTATCTCCAGGGTGGTGATGATCTCCAATTTAGGACCACTCTGGACAGACCGCATGACAGTTTCCTTTTTTTTTTTTTGAAGTCCAACCTGCGTTACAAGTTTCAGCCTCCTGGCAGCCTCTCCCAGCCCAGCTCCAGCTCCCCTTCTTCGCTTAATTTCCACTTCCCTCCTCGTTAGCACCTGCAGGGGACAATAACCGGGCCCTGGCTAGCAACTCCCCCCAGAGGTGTGGGAAGGAGGCCGGCGGTTCCCCCTGGCCCACCGCAGCACCCTCTCGCCTCCTGGGGATTAGGTGGGATCTGGAGCAACTTCTGGCCAAGACTTATCTCAAGTATCCACAAATGGCCTTTTAGAGGAAGGCATTCCAGCCCCGCGGTCAAGACCAGGGGCTCTGGTGCATCCTGCGAGGCTTCAGATTCTGCCACTCGCTGTTGAACCTGGGGCAGATTGCTTTCCTTCTCTGGGCCTCAGTTTCCCTCTTGGTAAAAGGAAGATAGTGATGGAGTGTTAGGATTTACTGAGGAAACATGCACACCGTGTTTGCCCAGCGCAACCAAAGTACAGCAAAAGTTGGCTGCCGTCAGCCACCTCCTTATTATTGCCGATGGCCAAGGTCAGAAATGAAGGTGTTCGGACAGGTAGTGAGGAACCTGGACAGAGGAGCAAAGTCCTCTGTTTCCAGGATGGACAATGTGTATGGAGCGCTCCACACCCAGGAAGAGTCTTTAACTCCGTGAGCCCACCCCCCAGCCAAGGGCTCCCTGGGAAACAGTGCTGCTAGGTTCTCTTAGATCTGGCTCTGGTTCTTGTTAGGATAGGGGTGCCCAATCTTTGGGGGGGGGTCAATGATGCCTGATACACGCTAAGAATGCTCCCACCTAGACAACAAATGTGATTTGGGGGATAAGTGTCAGGAGGGGGGTTCATGCACTGGACAGACTTGGCCACGCAGGCCCCTGTGACATCTTGACCCATGTCCAGTTCTAAAGAAGAAGGTGGCTGGGCCCATGCCCTTGGGTTCTCCCCGCTCAAACAGGGTGCTAAGGCTGAGTTAGGACATGGGGCTCTGAAGGAAAGGAGAGTGTGGGGTGACACTAGGCGTCCAGCTCCGAGGATAATTGCCACTAACTGCTTCCCTGCTTCCCGAGCTGAGCCTGATCTCCTTCAATCCTCACCACCACTGTTACCTTTTTTTAAAAAATTTATTTATTTGGGCGCCTGGGTGGCTCAGTGGGTTAAAGCCTCTGCTTTCGGCTCAGGTCATGATCTCAGGGTCCTGGGATCGAGGCCC
>LNAC01000047.1:4514365-4543327 GCA_002007465.1 Ailurus styani | reverse complement strand
ACCCTGAGATCATGACCTGAGCTGAAGGCAGAGGCTTTAACCCACTGAGCCACCCAGGCGCCCCCACTGTTATCATTTTAGTGGGTGAGAAAACTGAAGGCCCAAGCTGATGGTGTTTCAACACGGACAGAGGCAGATGCAAACCCACTTTGGTTAGACTCCAACACCCACGTCCCTCTTTCCTGGGGCAGCCTATAGATAAATCCCGAGGGAAAGGAACATTTAGAACGTCCCTTCTCCATTAGTGGCCTTCCAGGCAGAATTTTCTTGATGCCTTTTTTAAAAAAAAATGAAGCCAACTCACAACACTGAATGTACTTAATGTCACCGTACACTAAAAAAGAGGTAAAATGGGAGATTTTGTCGTGTATGTTTTACCATGTGTACACACCAATGAGGCAGAAAGCCAGTCCCCTGCTTTACATTAGGGGAAACTAGAGAACTCAACGGATATGCACAGGCCCCACCCCGAATTGGGAAGAGGGCTTTGAGGACCAGGACTCAGTTTTCCAGTCTCCCAGGCTGTCAACCCCCCACAAACCTTCTGGAACTCTCCAGAAGGTCGAGTGAACTGAAAAAGGGCACCCCCGACCCCTTTGCCCAGCCTCCCCCCCACACCCAGCTTTCTGGTAGAGGGACTGAGCAGAGCACTCCAGTCATTTCCAAGCCGGCTCACCCCTCGGGTGTCCCCAGGCTGTCTGGTCCCCAGATGACCCTTCGGGAGAGGGTCATCAGCTGTCTGACCCCAGACGCAGCCGGCCGAGCAGCTAGGAGCCCCACCCCCAGACCGCAAGCGACTGGCGGGTGGCCAATTAGGTCAGATTACCCGATGTGGATTGCGCCCCAGCGCTGGGGAGGGCCGTCTGGCCCCAGCTGGCGGAGGGAGGCACGGGCCGAGCAGGGCGGCCCGGGACCCCAGGCGTCAGGATGTGGATTGCAAGGGCCTAGGGGACCCCGGCGGATTGCTCCCTCTGCTCAGCACCCACCAGCCCGCTGCGCCTGACGCGGGAGTGCTTCCCCCATCCACATCTAGGCTCCGAACCCAAATCACTTCCCAGTGACCCCTTCCCAGCCTGGACTCGAGTTCCCAAGCCTGCCTCGGTTCCCGGCTTCGGAGCACCCCATCTCTTGTCCCGGATCTCGGAACTCTAATCCCGGATGTTACATGCACCATGATGGGTTCGAAGCTCGCAGTCAGCCTGGACTCTCCCTGCGCCAGGCTCCGGCACACGTTCACCCTCACGCGCGGAAAGAAATCCGTAAAGTGTACGTAGAAATAATAACGACCATTTATTACTACGCCTGGTTTCGCGCTAAGCGTTGTTGTATGTGTTTTGTCACCTTGCGCTCGCCACTGTCTTCTAAGGGAGGTACTGGAGTCCCCATTGCAGAGAAGCGCACACCGAGGAGCCGGGAGCTTACGC
This sequence comes from Ailurus styani, assembly GCA_002007465.1. Taxonomy (NCBI): domain Eukaryota; kingdom Metazoa; phylum Chordata; class Mammalia; order Carnivora; family Ailuridae; genus Ailurus; species Ailurus styani. Next base: position 4,541,903 of record LNAC01000047.1, on the reverse strand, counting down.
AATTTAACAAGCCCGCGTGGTCCCGTGGCGCAGTCGGCCTCCCACCCTCCCGCACCGCGCCCTGCCCGCCCTAAAGCAAGACGCGGAACGCAAAGGTTTCCCCACGGGCCCCTCCCGATGCCACAGTCCCCTCCGCCCGCCGACCCCGCGCGCCCAGCCGGTGCCGATGCCGAGCCACCCCAAGCCCGGACCCGGGCCACTCACTCCCAGCCCGGCGTCCCCAGCCCCGGACCGCCCGCCCGCAGCCCTTCCCGGCGCCCTTCCGCAGTCCCGAGGCGCCCCGGCTGGTCGGCGAGCCCACCTTGCGCCTGCAGGCTGCGGATGATGTCCGCCCGGGGCAGCGGGTCCTGGTAGAGGCTCAGCATGTACGCGAGAGGGGACGGCGACGAGGGCTGCACGCGCGCTCGGAGCGGCACCGGGGCCACCGTGGCGGCGCCTGCCTGGCGCAGGACCCACCAGGCGTGCAGGAGGAACAGGGGCAGCCGGGGGGCGTGCATGGTGGGCTGGCTGGGCCTGCGAGCGGCGCCTCCGCCCCTTTTATCCCGGGCTTTCGCGGCCGCCCCGCCTCTTTCCTCCTTCCCTGGGGAGAGCCTTGATCTCCTATACCTGCCCCCACCCTGGGGGGTTGGTGGTGGAGGCCCCCCAGGGAGACCACCTGCTGGGGCGGGCCAGACCTGAGCCTGGTAGGCAGGAGACCTGCCAAGCTGGGGGACCGTCCTGGTGGCCCCGCCGGGCACCCCAGCGCCGCTGCTCTAGGTACTAAGGGCCTTGTTTCTCAGGCACTGCAAACGTGTCCCCGACAACTCTCGCATCAGAACTGTGGTTTCCTTGCTCTGCCTGACCTCAGACCCCTGCCCCTTCCCGTGTCTCCAGGCTCCAGATGGATGTCCGGCTCCACAGGGGCAGGTAGGGGACAGTGGTGGGTGCAGGAGGCTCTCCCCACCCTGGCCCGCCAGGTGCAGCCTTCCGGGACCCGCCCCATGGCCTCCGGGAGCACTCCTGGCCTCATCCGGCAAGGCCTGTCGGGAGGCCTAGCCTCCGGGAAACCGCGCGGTACTGGGCGTTGCCGGATCAAGGAAGGTGAGCTCCAGAGCGGGACCCGCTTCAGACAGGGATGGAAGGGCTCTGCTGGAGAAGACAAAGGACAGGGGCGACCAGGATGAAGGACGGACTTTCCATCAGAAAAGGGAGGTGTTCAGCAGAAGCTGGAGCCTGGGGGCATGGCTAACAGGGGCATCCTGGCCGCCTGTCCATGGAGCACCTGTGCGGGCATCAGGCTCTTCCCTTCCCAGGCTCCCATCCATCCCCCCGGGGATTTCAGCTCAGCACTCTCGTTTCCCTTTCTCCGAGCTGCTTTCCTCATCTGCACGGGACTGACCCTTGTCTGGCCGCCCTGCCGGGTGCAGTCGGGTCAGAGCGGGAATTACCTTTAAAGAAATAGAAATCCCTGCCCCTTGTCAGGCTCCAGCTGTTTTCCCTCCACCCAGAAGGGCTCCTCCTTCCCATTTCCTTTCTTAGCTTTGCCAGGCACCGGAGCAGCTGGCTGGCGTTTACGGAAGTGCTGTGTGCCTGGCCCATCTCGGCTCCTTCCATCGGACGCTCAGCTCCAAAGATCCACAGACTTAGCCCAGAGCAGGTGGGGACAGGGGAAGGAGGCCCACCAGGCTCAGTCAGGAGCTCCAGACTTGGCTGTGGGGGCGGGGGGGAGGTGGGGGTGGAGATGGCCCACACCCAGCCCACACCCAGCAGGAAGGGGCCTCGCCTGGGAGACCCCTGGGCTGCAGCCCCACGCCGACCATGGGACCTGCACCTTCCGCTCAGCCAGCAGCTTGTTAGTTCCTTAAAGATGGGACTGCCTTCTTCGTGTTTTCCCCACAATATGCATTTGAGTTTGGACCCCAAAAATCTCAGCTAAGTACATAAATCAGTGAATGGCACTGTGTCCGGACTAGCCTGGAGATAAGTTATCACCTTGGGTGTCTGACTATTGATTCCTGAGTCCAAATCCAGACCTCTAGACTCAGAATTTGGAGAGAGGGCTTGGTTATGTACATATTTAACAAGCACCCTGTGGTTCCGACCAGACAACTAGTTCTAAAACCTGGTGTATACGTAAAGCTTTCTGTACGTGGACATTATGGGTAGTCCATGGTTGTCGCTCAGCCTCCCCAGCCTGGGGTCTTGCTGGTCCGGGACGGTCAACCCCAGCCCTCTGCATCAGACGAATATATAAATAGAAAACTGACAGGTTGTGATTAGTGCAGTGGGAACTCTGACGAGGACACGAGAAGTGAGAACGGCAACACAGGGGAGGGGTGTAGGGCTGGACAGACATACAGGAGTCAGTCTCCCCCAAACTCAGATCTCCCCAAGTCCCACGTGCCCCAGAATCCCGGCGATCCCCGTGAAAACAAGGACATTCAGCACAGAGCAGTCTTACCCACCAAGATGGGAAAAGAAACAACAAAGAAGACATATCTACTTCTCCTAGTGGACCAGAAACTTCTTGAAATTAAGGATAAAGTTTTATTCATCCTGTGTCCCTTGTACTACGTGATGCCTAGAAGGTGCTTAATCAATGTTTTAGCTAACCTGAATGGTTATGACGATAGCGAACATTTCCGGAGTCCTTCATGCAGTTGGCATTCTGCTAGTCATTGCAGTGATTTTATCATCACACCCATTTCAGAGATGGGAAAACAGAGGCTCAGAAAAAACAAGGTGCTTTGCTCAAGGGCCACAGATTTACAGGTGGGAGCGGCCAGCATGTGAAGGGTGGGTGTGCTTGGGACCCAAAGCTATGCTTTGAGCACTGTTGCTTCCCAAAGATGAGAAGATGAATGTGTGCCTTGTACTAAGACTTAGAAACTCTCCAAGCTGTGCCTCTCCCAGGGTCTGGTTGCTACAGACAGAGCTCATTTCTGATGTGTATTGGCCCAGAACCATGCAGGGGCCTGGAAGTGCTCTCCGACCAGCAAGAGCGACTGTCAAATCCCATCCATCACCAACCTTTCTGCAGCTCCAGCACCTAGAAGAAATCGAATCTCTGTCTCCTCTGTGGGACAAAGGCTCATTGTCCTTCTGCTTGTTTTTTTAAGGGTATTTGTTCACCCAGGATGTTTCCTGCAAGAAGGACTACAAGTTCCCTCTTCCCGGGTGGGGAATGACACCTTCTCGCCTCCCCTGCCCCAGACGGACTGACCAACAGATTACCTGACCTGGGAGATAACCTTTCGGGGCCATCCCAGCTGGCTGGAGGCTAGCGGAGCAAAGTCCCCCGAAGTCCTTGAATGCTTTCTATCAGACGGTCGCAGACCCTCCCTTGACAGTCGTAGACCCTCCCTTGACACGAGCAGCGGCGTGTAGCGTGCTCAAATGCTGGAGCCGCGAGGCTGGGCTGCCAGGAGGCAGGGTCAGGTCCTTTTCTGTCACTACCTGGGCGCAGCAGACCAGCCACTTGCCGTCTCGAAGCTTCTGCTTCCTCATAAAATGGGGGTAAAGGATAGCATCTCCGTGATCAGGATGTTGTAACTAGGAAGTGTGTGTAAAGCACACAGTGCGCGTAGTATCGGGCTGGTTGTGTATTCACTCACTGAACAGACCTGCTTTTCTTTTCTTTTTTTAAAATTTGTTTGTTTGTTTGTTTGTTTATATTATTTGCCCCAGGGGTACAGGTCTGTGAATCATCAGGCTTACACCTTTCACAGCATTCACCAAAGGACAAACCCTCCCCAGTGTCCATAACCCATCCACCCTGTCCCTGCCCTCCCACCCCCCAGTAACCCTCAGTTTGTTTTGTGAGATTAGGAGTCTCTTATGGTTTGTCTCCTTCCCCATCCCATCTTATTTCATTATTTTTCCCTCCCTACCCCCCACGACCCCCTGCCCTGCCCGTCAAGTTCCTCATATCACAGACCTGCTTTTCTAGTGCACCGGCAGCAGGTTAACGGCAAGAGCTGGATTCTCTCGGGGGCAAGACAGGAATATTTAAGGATATTTAATATCCTTAGGTATTCTGCACATATTTAAGGAGCGTCTCCTTATGCAGGTGTGACCTGGGCTGTCTTCACTTTCCCAGCGCACCTCTGTGCTCCTTCATCTGCGGGCCTGTTTCTATGGTACCCCCCCACCCCAGTGAACTCCTGCTCAACTCTCGAGACACAGCTTAAAGGACCTATCACCAGCTCCCAACAATTGGGCAGAGCCCTCTTCTAAGTACGGCATGATAGAACTGTCGTCCGAACTGTCTTTAGTGGCCACCATTGGACTGTGAGCTCCCAAGAAGCAGAGATAGCTCCTGATTCCTTCCTCCCGAAGCCCCAGCCCCTGGTTCATAACTGACTGCTGCTTGCTGTGATCTGCAGCCTAGAGGAAGGAGTCCAGCCCTCGAAATGGTAGAGGGGCGCCTGGGTGGTTCCGACAGTGAAGAGTCTGCCTTCGGCTCAGGTCGTGATCCCAGGGTCCTGGGATCGAGGCCCATATCCAGCTCCCTGGTCAGCGGGGAGTCTGCTTCTCCCTTTCTCTCTGCTGCTCCCCTGACTTGTGCTCTCTCATGCTGTCTCTCAAATGAATAAATAAAATCTTAAAAAAAAAAAAAAGAAAAGAAATGGTAGAGGTGGCTCTAAGCACAGGGTCTGGCTTCTGCCTTCAGTATTTGTCCCCCTTTTCTGTTGTCCATCATGCTGATCTCAGAGGCTGACACCAGAGCTGAGAGGTACCATCTAGGCGCCTCTGCCGAGCACACGTGGCTCCCTGTGATCTGGAGAGACCCAGTGCTCCCCGCTAAATGCCCTTGTACTCCAAATGTGCTCCAGCCCCATGGAAACACCTGCCCTTTCCCCAAAGTTCAAAGCCGCTCTTCCTCTGTCCAGGGTAATTCTGCATTCACACAAGGCACTCCTTTTTATTCCCGTGTCCAGCTCGAGGGTCTTCTGGTCCACAGAGCCTTCCTACGTGGTCTCCCTTCCCCTGCAGGCTCCAAACCGAGCCACTCTTTGTGGAGGGTTGAGATCCTCAAGCCCTCAGGAGTTTTCCACCAGCAAGCCCGCCGCCTGCTTGGCTTTGCCTTCTGCAGTGTTCAGCAGAGGGCTTGGCACTCCGTAAGCGGAGGTGGCAAACCATGCCTGCAGCTGTCCTTGGCTTACAGCAGTGTTTTGTCTACCCCGCAACAATGTTTTGGAAGGTTTTCATTTAAATCATCAACACTAAAAATGCCCTGGATTTTAAATAAAATAGTTTTGCATTTTTTTAAAAGATTTTATTTATTTATTTGACAGAGAGAGAGCACAAGTAGACAGAGAGGCAGGCAGAGGGTACTTGGCCCAGGCTGGATGAGCTATAAATAATCTATTATTTAGTAAGTGCTCACCACAATGTGTTCGCATTATCTAATTTACCCCTCCTGTCCCTAGGAAGCAGATTGGATATTTCCTCCCATTTTACATGTAAAGAAACTGTGACTCAGAGCTTGCTCAAGGCAGCACTCCTAGCAAGTGGTCAAGCTGTGATGGACCCCAAGTTATTCTGACTTTGGAAGTGAGACTGACACTACCATGTCCCAACACAGTCATTTATTACCGCCCTTGCACAGGGAAGCCTTTCTCCACTCACCCCATCTCAGCGGGCCTCCTGCACTCTATCACATCACCATGTCTGTTTCTTCCATGGTCGGAAATTCACATGTTGTGCTTGGTCCTGTTCAGTTTCGTCTCTTCCCTCCCCCAGCCGTGGGCTTTAAGCCAGATTCCCTGTCTGTTCAGTTCGCCCCGGAACCCCCAGGGTTTAGCACGGATCTGGACACATACAAGTGCTCAGTACATATTTACTGAACAATTCATTTTATCCAGTCCCTGGACTGGGGGACACAGAGGTAAGAAGACAAGGACAGGGAGATCCAGGGGCCCCCAAAAGGATGTAAGCACCACAGGTCACAAGTTTCATCTGGTTTCAAGTTCTATTTCACTGTCCTGAGCACACGGTGGGGGGTTCACAGTGGATGCTCCATAAATGCTTAGTACACCTGTCCTAGCATGCCGATGTCTTAACATCAGCAAGAGAGTGCCTCCTCAGTGCTCCTGGCTCCATCTGTCCATGATTCATGTTAGGGGGCCCTCTATGCCACTCTCTTGCCTCCATTCCTGCTCTGGATCCTTGCAGGAGCTCTGTGACCTGAGCAGGGCTGCCATCAGCCTTGGAGAGGGGGACTAGCCTGAGATGGTAGAGCCGGGATGGGCCTGGCCTGTCTGACTTGGAACCTGATGCTTCCTCCGGCCTGGGCTCTCCTTCCCAACCCCTCCTGGGTAGAGCCCAGGCTCCACTTGTGCTTCCCACAGGGTCAGGAGGTGAAGGCTCAGCCTGTCCTGAGAAACAAACAAAGAGACCACTGGGGGGAATCCCTCTCCTCCCACTGGGAAGCTTCTCAGAGATTCCCACAGCGGGGCCAGCCACCTCCTGCTCCCCACTTCCCCATCTTCCACTGAGACTCATTGGTGTTGAAGGTGAGCTGGAATCTGATGATACAAGTGAGCCTGGGGTCGGAGAGCCTCTGTGTGTGCACCTGTGTGTGCATGTGTGCGTGCATTGGGGAGGGCAGGGAAAAGAATCAGAACTAAGGGCAAACATCCAAGGGAGAAAAAGGTGAGCTTATGGAACATCACCCCTGTGCCAGGTACTGGCTATGCCAGAAGATTTACAAGATTTACCTGCACCCTGACTGAACTGCTTGACCACAGTACTCCTCTGGAGGCACTTCTTAAAGACAAAGGGAGTCAGGGAGCACTTTTAGCACCCTTTGAAATGTTAACGATGTCGCAAGTACCAAGGATAGAAACTTACAAAAACCGCCCTTTGACAGTACAATGATATAAATTCCTTTTGTACTTAGCTGGTGAATTTTTACTGACATTTTTAATTAAATTTTTTTGTTCCAGTCAACCTTTGTTGTCTTCCAAAACATATTAAATGATAATTTCATTGTTCGAAATTCCAAACAACCTGAGCGCCCGTTAGTGGGTGACTGGACACACAGACGGTAGCATACCTGTACATGGGACCGCAGCTCGGCAGTTAATTGTTGATACACACAGCGGGGATGAACCTCAAAAAAAATGATTCCGAGTTCAAGAAGCCAGACAAAAGATAGGATATTCCGTATGATTCTATTTCTATCAAATTTTAGAAAACGCAAACTAATGATCGCAGATAAACATGGCAAAATGTGGCTCAGTGGTTGTCACGGAGGAGTGGGAAATATTACAAACGGGCACAAGGAGAGTTTTGGGAGTGACGAGTACATTTATTGTCTTGATTGTAGCAACTGTTGTATATAGTATGACAAAGCTTACCGAAACCCACGCTTCAGGTGTTTGCAGCTGATGTGTGTCAATTACACCGAACTAAAGCTGTAACAATGGGGGGGGGGCACCTGGCTGGCTCAGTTGGCAGAGTGTGGGACTCTCAGCATTATAAGTTCAAGCCCCACGTTGGTTATAGAGATTACTTAAAAAAATAAGATCTTTAAAGAAAATAAGAAAATAAATTTGTCACAATGACTGGAACTATAATAAACCTTCAAAATATAAAAATTATTATCCACAGTCCACAAAACTAAATAAGCATAAAAGAAAATTTAGAGGGGTGCCTGGGTGGCTCAGCTGGTTAAGCGTCCGTTTCTTGATTTCAGCTCAGGTCATGATCTCTGGGTTGTGGGATCGAGCCCTACATCGGGCTCGGAGCTCAGCGGGGCATCTGCTTGAGATTCTCTCCCTCTCCCTCTGCCCCTCCCTGCTCTCTCTAAGACAAATAAGTCAATCTTTTAAAAAAAGAAATGTAGATAATTAAGCTTCAGTGTTCTTTGTAAATTTGTAGCATTTTAGAAGAAGCATTTAGAAGCATTTAGCAAATAGAAGCCCACTTAATAGACTATACTTCAGCCAAAACTTCAAAGTGCGCTAAAACTTGGAACACCGAAGACTTCTAGGTCTGTGGACTCACTGGAGGAGTCTTTTTAAGTATGATGGAAAAGAGCATCATCTCTTTCTTTTCTTCTCTCTTCTGTCTTTCTACAAACCTTCGAGGTAGCTGCATCTCTCAGCTTCGCTCTACAGCTGAGGGGTTCGAGGCTCAGAGGGGCTGGGTGAATTGCCCCAGGTCGTGCAGGCAGTTAAAAGCAGTGCTGAAGGGGCTCCTGGGTGGCTCAGTCCTTAAGCGTCTGCCTAGGGCTCAGGTCATGATCCCAGGGTCCTGGGAACGAGCCCCGCATCGGGCCCCTTGCTTGGCTGTAAGCCCGCTTTCCCTCTCCCACTCCTCCTGCTTATGTTCCTGCTCTTGCTGTCTCTCTCTCTGTCAAATAAATAAATAAAATCTTAAAAAAAAAAAAAAAAAAGCGGTGTTGGAATCCGGGCCCCAGACAGTCTGACTCCAAAGACTGCACCTGGGGTAACTCAGGCAGGGGTGGGGGGACCTGTATTTCCAAACTCCACCAAGCCCTGTGCCCTGGTAGCTACTGACCACAAGGCTGGCAGGATCCCAGGCTGGTGCCTCCCCCACCCACATCAAAGGGCCCCAGGCTTCAAAGGCAGGCTAAAGGGAGATGCACATAGCTGGCCGGGTATGCAGGAAAGGCCCAGGAGAGCTAATATGATTAAGCAGAGACCCAATGGGGCAGGAAGAGTCTTCATGGAGCAGGTAATTCAGTGGAGGGAACTCGAATACGAATACGTTCTCACCCACCCCCATCCTCAGCATGCTTCCTTCTATGGCTACTAACAGACACTGTAGACACCTGGGAATTAGAGGGGGGTGGGGCTGTGCCAAATGCACGTCCATTCCAAAGACGGAAAAACATGGTGAAAACCAGTCGTTACCAATTTTGTGCCAGGCATAGTGCTGAGTGCTTTGGACATAGGCCTCACACCCAACTCCCTTCACATTGTATTCTATAGGTATAATTATTCCCATTTTCCTGATGAGAAAGCTGAGGCTTGGATTGCTTAAATACTTGCCCAAAGTCACACTGGGACTAAGCAGCTGATCTGGATTTGGAGCCCAGGTCTGTTTGGACTCTGACCCTCCTACTCCATCTTATCATTTGGAAGGGGACAAACAGCTAAGACCCCTGGGTGTTCTTCTGGTCTTTTCTTCACTCTGCTGTGAGGGTGGGAGGCACGAGAGGTGGAGGCCCTGTGCCTGGTTGCCCACTTACCACGTTCGCATCTTTGTGGGACAGGGACTGGGTAATCCAGGGCTGGGATGGTGTCCCCAGGATTTGAGATGTTATATATCTACAAGACCCCCGCCCCCCACCTTATCCTGCGGCTCCCATATCCATCCCCACGCCCCAGTCACTTTCCTGACAGCTGACACTCAGAGCCAGGGGCCCAGGGTTATGAGGTGTGACAAAGGCTACCCGGCTTCCCTCCAGGGAGACCCCGGCCCAGCTCCTACTCTTGGCTCGCAGCACCCTTGCCCTCCCCTCCCCCACCCCATCCCTCCCTTCCCCTTTTCTGTCCTCCCGGTGGGCCGCACCCTCAGCTGTTCTTCCCCCATTGGTAAGATTGAAGATCACAGGGCACTTTCTCTGCCTGTACCTGCCTCAGGGCCTGAGCTGCCCCCGGGTGGGGGGTGGGTACTGGTAATGGAAATTGACAGGGCCCTGACCTGCTGGGGCATCCAGCCAAGAACACCCCCCCCCCAGCCCAGGTCAGGGAATCCAGGAGGGGGAGACCGCATTGGTTTAAATTAGTACCAATTAGGGCGCCTGGGTGGCTCAGTGGGTTAAAGCCTCTGCCTTCGGCTCAGGTCATGATCCCAGGGTCCTGGGATCGAGGCCCGCATCGGGCTCTCTGCTCGGCAGAGAGCCTGCTTCTTCCTCTCTCCTACCTCTCTGCCTACTTGTAATCCCTCTCTCTGTGTCAAATAAATAAAAAATAAAATAAAATAAAATAAAAAAAATAAATTAGTACCAATTAGACTTGCGGTATGTTGGCGGGGAGGTGAAGGGAGCTGGGGCACCTAGGATCTCCTTTCAGCTCAATCCAGACAAGCATGTGACCTTGGCCTGGGCACATGGCCTCAGGGAGCCTGTTTCTGCATTTGGGGGGGTTCCAGGGCTCTTACGTCATGCCCCCTATGGCCTACCCCCTCTTGGACTACGAACTTCCAGGGGACAGAAGTCTCCTTTCGACCCCTGCACTCAGTGCCCTGTGTGCAGTAGCTGCTAATAAACGAGGCCCCAAAGGGTGCTTTTCTTATCCGAGAACTTGCTTTCCCCTGGAAGGCTGGTTGCTGGCATGGGGAGGTGGCTAAGGCGAAGGAAAGGAGCACCACCGGCTGGCCCCGGAGTCCGATCTGTGCCCTTCAGCGTGTATGCCTGCCTCTGATCCGCTTCCTTGTTTGTGGAGATGGGTCTTAAAGAGAAGTGAGGGGGCGGTGTCCAGTCCCCCCACCGGGCCCTGCGCTTGGCACAGCCCAGGCGCCTGCGGACCGGGCGGACCGATCTGAGCGCGCGGCGCCCCGGGAAAGCGGGCAGAGCGGCTGCGGCTCGCGCGGGGACAGGAGCCCCGAGTCGGCGGCGGCGGTGAGTAACCCCGGGCGCCCCCTCCCCGAGCCCCGGCCCGAGCGCGCGGCGGAGTCGCCCCAGTCCCGTCTGCGGCGCCCGCGTCTTGGCGCCACCCCGCGGGCATCTCTCCAGCCCTGCGGGTCGCGCCACTGCCACGGGGTCCTGGACTCCAGCCCCGCCAAAGGGGGCACTCCGAGGTGAGCCCCCGCCTGGGCAGCAGGGTGGTCAGGGCTCTCCGGGGGCGGCCGGATGTGTCCCCCTCCCACCTGCCCCAGCCCCAGTCTGGGTCTCTGTCCAGTAGCCTAATTCTGCTGCTGCCAGCCCGCCTGGAGGGGTGGCGGGTGCCTGCCCTGTAAAACGGGGTGGGGGGTGAGGATAAAGTCATAGTTCAGGGCCATGTTCAAGGCCCCCGGGCAGTGCCAGGTTCGCTCTGGGAATGGGGTAGGACAGGATGCAGGGGTCACGCACACACCGCCACCCCCGTCTTTGTCCTCCTCAGTGTTTCCTGCCCCCAGGAGTTGCGGCTGTCGCTGCGGCGCACTGAGAGCAGGGCTGTCCCCACACCCTCCGGGCCCAGGGGATCCGGGCTACACTCGCTGCCCGCCGCAGTGTGCCACAGTGCACCACAGTGCACCCGTACTCCAGCCAGACCCGCGGGAGTGCTGAGCACACTTGTCTCATGTGGTGCTCACAGCTCTGCAGAGTGGGCGCCGAGAGGTCCGGTCACTTGCGTGAGGTCACGGCAGCCACAGGTGGAGATCCTCTGAAGCTAATGCAGTGTAAGTTTCAGACCCTCCCACGGCCCCCCACGCTACTCTGTACTTGGACCTTTGCATTTTCTTTTAACGGCTCCCGCCCCCAACAGTATGAGGCTCAGGCCCCACAACACGTCATTTCTCTCCGGAAGCTTCCTCTGCCACGCTGCCCAGGGGTGTGTGTGTGTGTGTGTGTGTGTGTGTGTGTGTGTGTGTGTGTGTGCAGGCCTGGCAGGGAGACAAGGGCACCCACACCTAGTCAACGGCTCCCATGACCACACCATGATTCTTGGCTTCCCAGGACTCCTCATGGCAACATCCCCCTCCCCATCACTCACCCCCTTTGTCTGCTGTGGAAGGAGACAGCGTGGCCAGAGCCCTCGTGTGACCTGGGGCCTCTCTGTGGGGCTCAGTGTCCCTCATCAGAGGAAGGGGTGGTCATTACAGGAGAGATTGCAGAAACCAGGGGGAAAGGGGAGGGAGCAGACGGGGCTCTGGAAAGCTGCTGGGTCCTGCAGCCTGGCTGGTGTCCTCTGTTTGCCTCCATGCCCCTAGTCCCAACAGCACACCACCACCACTGTGCCCCGACACCCCATCTTTACAGCGGCCCACCCCAGTTCCCTTCCAGCTGCCGCATCTTCCAGCCAAGATGTGGACGGGTTCTGCCTCCTCACAATCCCTGATGCCCCAGGGTCACTCTTCACCCCAAGAGTGCCTCCTGCAGTCCCCACCCACCATGCTTGGGCTGTGGAATTGTGGAACCCTGCTGCTAAATTGGCTCTTGACGTCACACCAGCCTTTGACACAGTTGAAACCCTTCCCTACCCCTTGGGTTTCGGGCCACCCAGCTTTCCTTCCACCTCACTGGCTGTTCCTGCTCAGTCCCTGTCCTCAGCCTCTTCCTCCTGCGCTTCCTTCCACCCGACCCCTACTCAGCTCTGATGGCTCCCCTGTCCTCCCACTACTCGCTTCTCCTGGAGGCCTTAAACTCCACCTGATACCCGTGGCGCCCTGCCTTTCTCTACCCCAGACCACTCCTCCGAGCTCAGGACTCAGATCCACCGCCCACCTGCGCCGCTCCCCTGGGCTCCCTTGGGGGCATCTTGAGCCCCCACCCCATCCAGGACTGAGCTCTCTCTGTGTTCCTTGCCGGCTGTTCCCACTTCCTCAAGCCCCTCCCTCGACCCAGTTACTCAACCTTGATTCCCTCCACACCCCGACATCCAATCCAATACCAGCCCATTGGTTCTGCTTCCAAAATCGTTCTCTAGAACCTGACCGCTCCTCTGCATCTTCTGTGTCACCAGCCTGTCCCAGCCACCACTGCGGTGCCTTCTTGCCGGTCTTCCCCCACCGCCCCCCACAACCCACTTCTCTGGGAAGCTGCTCTCATAGACGGACAGCAAGAAGACCCTTCAGAGCCTCCCATGCCTTTAGGATCAAATAGGAGCTCCCGAAGCCCCGCCCCCACCCCCTGGGGCCACCAGCCTTCTCTCAGTTCCTGGGCTTTGATGAGCCTCTTCCCCCCTCAGGGCCTTTGTCCCTGCTGTCCTGTCTGTCTGGAATACCCTTTCTCCCACGCTGTCTGGCAGACACCTCTTCGGCCTTCAAGTCTTTGCTTAAATATGACCTCCTTAGGGAGGCCTCCCCCCACCACTCTGTCCAAAGATGACCCTCACCCCACACTCCCTCCAAACACCTGTATTTTTCCTTCTAAGCACTTGCCGGCTCTAGTTTCAGCTTTACTCGTGGGGCATTTGGTTTATGCCAGGGCTGTTGACATTACTGTCTGTGCTGGTCTGCACCTCCACGCTTAGTATGTTGCTGAGCACACCGGGACCCCCCCCCAGGTGGGGGGGTCCGTAGAGGCTGCCGAGGCTGTCGTGTTGCCGTCTGGCCAGCAGGTGGCCTCCCGGGCCAGGGCTTCCTCAGTCCTCCCATTCAGAACTGCTCACCGGGCCCTGGACCCCCCCGCTGGAGATCTAGAAGGCAGGTATGGGAGGCAGTCTTCCCTCTGCACTTCTTTGAGACTTGTGTCTCGGCATCATGGTTATTTATTTTTTTCAAGATTTATTTATCTATTTGAGAAAGAGAGAGAGAGAGAGGGTGGCGGGGAGGGGGCAGAGGGAGAGAGAACGTCAAGCAGACTCTGTGCTGAGCGAAGAGCCCGCCATCAGCCCATCTCGTGACCCTGAGATCATGACCTGAGCAGAGATCAAGAGCAGGGCGCCCAACCGATGGAGCCACCCAGGCGCCCGTTCTCACCCCCACACCTCTGTCCTTTTAAGTATTGCGTCGTGGTGATTTTGGCCCACATCTCCTGCAGAGGTCTCGATTGGATCTAGCCCATTTTTCCCCTCGGTGACAGTGCGGAGCCCCGGAGCTGACGACCAGCAGGAAACGAGGAGACTCGGTTCTGTGGCGAGGCCGTCCTCCTGGTGGTCAGTGTGAAGGCTTTGGAGCCCAGTGGCCCGGCTCTCCTCCTGACTCCGTTGCTGACTCCTTGTGAGATTCGGGGCCAGTCACTTAGCCCATCTGTGGCTGCTTGTCTGTAAAAGTGAGACTAGCACTTGTCTGCTGGGGTCATTGTGAGACCAGACTGAGGAAATCTGCGGAAAGTATTCAGAACAGTGCCTGGTGTGGAACGAAGGCTCGGCCCTTCACTGGATCAATGCTTGACCCAGGCGCAGGTGCGGGAGAGAACGCCCACGGCGGCACTGGGCAGCCTCCCGCACGCGTGTGCAGGGCGCACACGTGCACACGCACACGGGGGAAACCATGGTAACAGCGCACCGCGCTCCCAGCCGCCGCTCCGGCCGAGGGGCCTCCCGTGCCAGGACGGGGGAGCCCAGCAGATGCCCTGCCGCCTTCCTGGCACTGCGCCCCCTGCGCTCGGGGCCGCTGGCTTGGCAGAGCAGGTTGCCATGGCAGTGGGGGATGGGGCCTGCACGGGGCCAGGGGCCGGCCTTGGCCGAGCTCCTGCCCAAGCACAGGCCTTCCGGCTGCCCAGACGGTCAGCTGGCTCGGGCCGCGCCGTGGCCACACCCAGAGCCCACGGCAGGGTCCCTGCCCTGGGAACGGGGCGGCTGAGCCAGCCCCGGGCATGCCTCACACTCTACTAGAAAGATCCGGCGTGGGCCTTTCTCCTCTGCTCCGTGGCGAACCCCTCAGGGGTGCGGGGTGCACCCAGCACACAGTGGCTTGTCTGGCACGTGGCTGAACACACACCAGAATGAGTTCCCTCTCCCCCCCCTTGAAGAGAGCAACGTTGCGAGACATAATCTGACCTGCTCCACACACGGCCTGCTCGTCCCACGAAGACTTCTTAAGTGGCTGCCCCTGTGTGCCAGGCTTCGCTCCGGGTGGAGTCCAGATACGAGCCCAGAGGGACGTGTCTCCGCAATCCTGGAGCCGTGCGGCAATGAGCCGTGGCTTCAGGTAGGGCGGCAGGGAGGCCACCTGTGAGCAAAAGGAAGGCAGGCCTGGAGGAAGAGCATTCGAGGAAGAAGGAGGGGCCGTGCCAAGGCCCTGAGGACGTCTGTCCTGTGGTTGGCCCGTTGGAGGAACTCGAACAAGTTAGGCTGGAACTCGGTGGGTGAAGGGGATGAGGAAGAGGACACAGTCCCAAGCCGATGGGCCTTTTCTTTTCCTTTTTCTTTTGTTAGCATATACTGTGTTATTTCTTTCAAGCTGGTGGGCTTTCACGGATGTGCGCGTCGCAGTCACCCCTACCTGGAGCAACACATGGAACGTGCCCAGAGCCCCAGAAGGTTCTCCCGGGCCCCCCTCCCCAGCGAGTGCTGCCCCTCACCCAGGGGTGACCCCTCTCTGGCCTCCGCCGTCACAGGCTCGTGTGGCCTGTCCTAGGACTTCAGTTCAGTGGATGACACCTTCTGTCACCTCATCTCTGCCTGGCTTCTCTTGCTCATGGATCTGTGGGATTCACCCAGGACACAGTATGGGCAGTTCATTCATTTTAGTTGCTGGGGGTATTCCGTTATGAGACGACACCACACTTTGTTTGTCTACTCTCCTCTTGATGGATATTTGAGTTGTTTCCCAAATTTCTCAGTTGGGGTTGGGACTGGGGGTCTGCTGGCCTTCGTTGGCCTGACAGGTGCCCCACACCCCGGGGCTGCTACCAGGGAGAAGGGAGGGGAGGGGGGGCCCCCTTTGGGACTTTAGGGTCACACCCCTGGGGCAGTGCGGGGTCTTTCTTTCCCGCACCCTAGTCTTCCTTCCTCAGAGCTGGACCTTGAGAATTTGGGGAGGCCTTTGGTGTGGGTGTGGGTGACTATTTTCTCCATTCTGTGGGTTGTCCTTTTTAAAAAACTTCTGGCAAAATACACATAATATACCATGGATCATTTTAGCCACTTTTAAGCATACGGCACAGTGGCAGCAAGGACGTCCACATTGTGCAGCCATCACCGCCGTCCATCTCCAGAACTTTCTCATTAACCCCCAGTGGGACTCTCTACCCATTAAGCCCTGACTCTCAGCTTTTGGAACCGTGGTTTTCGGGGAGGAGGCGGGAGGTGGGGAGGCCTTCCCTGAGGAATCTGGGGGAGGCTGAGAGGAAGTGAGAGAAGGTGGAACAAGGAGACCTGTGGGCCCCCCAGGGCCCCCGAGTGGAACATTCACCACGCTCACCTCCAAGACCCTGCTGGGGGTTTCCAGACTCCCGGGCACTGGGCTCTTTATTTCCTTCCTGGCCCCATCCTGGCTGCTCCCTCTCTCCCCCCACTGGCATGGAGGGCCTTTTAACCCCCTCGCTGCCTCGGGCCAGCAGCAGCTCAGCACTGCACCCCCCCCACACACAGGCTGGGAGGTGGCCGGTGGCCCCACAAGATTTATCTAGAGGTTTCTAAATGTCGAATGTCAGCTTGGTGTGAGGTCAGAGCCGGAGACCAGCTTCCTGGGGGGTGGAGGGCGTGCTGAGTAGTGAGAGAAAGAAGGGCTTCATTCACCTCTTGACCCCCTTGGGAAGGAGCCTCCTGGGAGAGTCTGGAGGTCCAATAATAGTGAAGGTTTCTTCTGGTTCTGGAGGTTCCCACCAGCTTTGAAAGCACGGGGGCTGCGAACAGCTGAGGGCATCTGGGGCTGGGGGGTGAGATGGGTATTTCTCAAATATTTAAAGAAAGACGTGCTCAGTGAAATGTGACCTGGTGCTGCCACAGGGAGGGGGGGACAGGACCCGCTGAGGACTGAGGGGGGTGTCTGGGAAGTGGGTGTCAGATTCATGTTAGGAAAAAGAAGAAAGACGGACCTGCCAGTCACAGCTCAGCAGGGAAGCCTCCCTGGGGGGTGAGCTCCATGTCCCTGGTAGGATTACAGTTGGGGGGCTGTTTACTGGCTGGACACAGGGCGCTGGAATCAGAGAGGGCTGGGGGCCGCTGGGTGAGTTCCTCAACCTCTCTGTGCCTCTGTTTCTTTACAAAATAAGGATGGTAATGGGGTAGACTTTTAACGAGGTTGTGGGTCTGAAGTCCAACGTGGTGCGGATCACGTAGAAAGCACCCCGTGAAGGAGACGGCTCTTGTGGGGAGCATGCGTGGGTGAGGGGGGGTTCCATTAAATCCTCCTTGGGGATCCTTCAGCCCTGATGTTCCAGGGAAGGGGAACTGCGGGGCTCATCCTGACAGAGTTCAGAGTTGTCCGAGTTTGTCACCTGCCACCAGGGGACAGGTGGTGGCAGGGCAGCCTGTCCGGCTACCCACCACAGACGGGTGTGAGGAGGGTACCTCGTGTTTCTGTGTAAGATAAGAATTATTGATTCCATTTGACAGATGAGGCCGGAGAGGTCCCTTGACTTGCCCAGTGTGGACGTGGTGAGACAGGAGCTGGGTTAGGTGCTTGGGTCTCCGGAAGCCTGGTCGGGGCCCTGAACACCCAACCTGTCTGGGCAGGGCCCCTTGGTTTTCCGCTGAGCAAGAGGGATTGTCTGACTGTCTTGCTGGGAACAAGGCTGGGTGAGGGGCACCAGGCAGGTGTCAAGTGTGGAGTTCTCTGTCTTTGTCCCAGGAGGAGCCCCTGCCCAGGGCCTCTCGCGAACCTGGCGTCATGGACAGAGCGAGGCAGGGCTTGGCCTCAGGAGAGCCTTTCTCAGACGAGTGACATCACCATCCGAGCCTCATTGCTTTGGGAGGTGGAAATGGCAGCTACGTCCCAGTTTGGCTGAGCATAACCAATGTGGTACATTCGAGAAAGCCCTTCATACGTAACCCAAAAAGCATTTTCTAGACCTTGGCTTCAAGCTTGCTGCTCTGAGCTCCCTTCCAGGGAACTGGCTGCCCCCGGTGGCCACACCTTCGAATCCACTGCTGCACTCACACACAGGCCACCAGCTCCTGGGCCTGCTCCTGGACTCTGGCTGAGCCCAGCTGAGGCACTAGCTGGGTCACACTTGCCGGAAGCAGGACAGATTTACCGGGCAGGCTTTGCTCTGGCTGCCCCCTTGGCCTGCCTGTAATGCATTCAGGCCTGTGCCAGGTCTTGGGCTCTTCCTTGCCCCCCGGCTTCCCCGTTCCTTTCACAGTGTCAGGCTTCGAGGGCACTCTGAATGCTCTCCCTCCTACTTCTCCCTCTCCACCCGGTCTTGAATGTGCATTCCCCCAGGAAGCCCCTGGCATGGCTAACTTTGCCTCGCCGTCTGCTTTCCAGTGGCTCATTACCGACATCCGGTATAAAGTGGCCCTTCGCTTTGGGTGGCAGGCCAGAGGGGACCTCAGATGTCTCACTCGGATTGCTGGAGCGTGGGGGCTGCCAAGTGCTGTGGGTAGACACAGGTGAGCTCTGAAGTCAGGCTGCCTGGGAGGATCCCTGCTCTGCCCCCTACCAGCTGTGTACCCTGGGAAGCTTAGTTCAACTCCCCGAGCCTCAGTTTCCTCTTCTGCTAAAGGAGAGGACTCCTGCCTCGTGGGATGGAAGCAACCCTTCAGGGAGTGAATGCAGACAACTGTGACACAGGGGAATGCTCAGTGTCCGGCCTTCCCTGGAGGAGGGAAGACGGTGCAGAGGAGGGAGCAAGATGCCGTCTCTGAATCTGCCGCGTCTGGTTCCAGAAAGCTCCCTGGATTTGGTGGTGGTGGTGGGGGGGTTTGCTGCATATGCTCCTTTGAGCCTTGGCCTGAACACTTTTTCTTTTTCTTTTAAGATTTTATTTATTTATTGGAGAGTGAGAGAGAGAGAGAGAGTGCGCACAAGCAGAGGCAGAGGGAGAAGCAAACCTCCCGCTGAGCAGTGAGTCTGATGTGGGGCTCGATCCCAGGACCCTGAGATCATGACCTGAGCCGAAGGCAGACGCTTCACCGACTGAGCGCCCCAGGCGCCCTGGCCAGCACACTCTTAAGAGGAGTTGGCACCCCCAGGAGCCGTACAAGCTGCAGGCGGGAGTGTTTCATCAGTGCTGATGGGTCAGGGAGGCCGGAGTCTTGACACCAGGGCAGGCGGCTGGGGGTTGGAATGGCCCATGGCCGCTGGAAGAGCCCCTCAGGGCTATTGGCCCAGGGGTTCCCCAAACACCAGCAGGACTACAGCCTTCTCACCAGCCAGGGGGCTTCTCAGCCTCCGGCCCTAGAGATCCGAGCCTAGGAGGTCTGGAGTAGAGCCTAGGGGTCTGAGGCTGCACTTTCTCACTGGTGATTCAGATGGGCACGCAGGCAGGCCGGGGAAGAACCCTCTCGTCCTGGCCCGAGGTTTCCCCCCGACTGCCAGGACAGTGAATGCCTGGCTCAGGTCCAGCCGAGCTTCAGGGGTCTCTGGTTTCTCTGAACGTGCATGGTGTGCCATTATGCTTCCAAGTTTGCTTTGGAGAGGAACAGCCCTTAATGAGCCGGCCTGTTTCCCTGTGGCTTTGAGCTGCCCAGGCCCACTGCTGGGCGCCTCCAAGACAGCAAAGCGAGAGTGGGGTGGTGTCTGTCCTTTCTGAGAGCCTAGTTCTAGGCCATTAAGGACAAAGAAGGAGACTGGGTCAGGTAGTGAGTTCCCGGTTTCTGGGAACAGTCAAGTGGAGGCAGGGACCACTACCTTTGAGGATGTCATACAAGGAATCCTTCCATGTCCGGCAAGTTGCACTGACTCCCCCTCAGCCTTTGTTCCTTTGAACTGTCTCTGTTACATCCGTGGGATCCTGATGTGGGTAGGTGTCAAGGGGTTGCCTTAAAATCCTCCAGCAGAAAAACCGAAAGAGAAAAAGAGACAACAGGAGACGAAGCAGGGACGGCCAAATCGTGGTGGTTGTCCTATCCGAATGAAGGGTACGTAGAATCAAGCGTACTTGCCTCTGTTTTGGTGCGGATATAAAACGTTCAAAATAAAAACTAAAAATGACTTAGTTATCAGAATGTGTCCTAGATGCACGGGGTAAAAAAACTCTGCTGTGCAGAAGGACAGTGAGTGGAAGGCAAGTCTGTGGCCCTTCCTTGGGTCCCCTGTCCCCTGTGAGGGCTGAGTCCTCTTTCCAGCATCTTCCACAGCCTGCAGACACTGAGCATGGGTACACAAATCTATGAGCTCACTTTTTTTTTTATTATTTTAAAATAACATATCCATGTGGAACAAAATTCAAATGCACGGGAAGGTGTGCCCCAAAAAGCTACCCTCCTGTCTGAGGCCCCAGCCACCCAATTTCCTGGAGGGAACTAAAGTTACTGGTTTCTTACCTATCCTTCAGAGACATTCGATGTGTACGTGTGTGTGTGTGCATGCGTGTGTGTGTGTGTGTGTGATATTTATATATATTCCATATATAGAGAATATATACAGGATATATATATCAAAATATATAGATATATCTATAGATATATAGACATGGGTACATATTACAAATAATATATATAGAGAGAATATATAATCTCTCTATATATTTTACATTATTATATATATTACATATTGTGTATATATATTCATACCCTTTTTACAGCTCCTCACGTGTTAGAGTATCAGAGATCCTGTCCTGTACTTTCTTCCCCTGGTTCCCTCCCTTTGCCTCCCCTCGCTCCTTCTTCGCTCCGCTGCAGAGTTGAGTGGATGATTTTCCTGAACCCACAGCACCTTGTCATCAGTGAGGTACGTGAGGCTTTTCTCTTGTGTTGTTCTCTGTTTTCTTTCCCTTCATCTCATTCCTTTTTCTCCTAAGCACCCAGGGTGGTGCGTTTGACAGGTGTTTTCTCGTAACGTACAAATCCTCACTCTCGGATTTTTCTGGGTAGAGGCCTTGCTACTTTCCATCCACGGTATCATGTGGCCCGCCGAGCTCTGCTTCTTAGTTTACCCCAGAATACTGCGTTTTCACGCGCGCTCCCCATTCCCGTGCGTCCACCTGGATTGGCGGGTGTCACTTGCATGGGATTCGTGGTCGGAATCCATGTGACTTACCCATTCCTCTGAGGCTGACTCGAGCCCCGCATGTCACGGACGGCCCTGCCTTGATCATTGTGTCCACGTCCACATGTGGACCTCGCTCCCGGCTCTGGTCATCCTTTCCCGTCAGCCCACAGACATCTGCCTCGTGTTTTAAGACATCGGCGTGGTAGTTCCTGTTTCTGGAAGCTGCAGAGTTGAGCTCGCCGTCAGCTCTCTGTCCGTAGATGTTTTGTTGGTTCCCATTCTTTCACCGTGGCGAAGTGTGAGCACTCTTGCCCTGTTGTGAATTTGTGGGTGTGTACAATACAGGCGGAACTCCTGGAGGTGTACAGTTGTCATCGGGATAGATGTCATCGGAAGGTGTGACAGTGTCCCTTCCCTACCCATCCCCCACCGCCGGAAGCTGTCTTCTAGCGCTAAGGATCTTTGAGGCCCCCGAGAGGGTGAGTGACTGGGCTGGGATGACACAGCCAGTGAGTGTTGATGCTGAGACTAGAGCCCAGGAGGCTGAGCCGGGACTAGGGAACTTTCCAAGGCGTTTGGCTGGCTCCTGTGTGTCCTGAGCTGCTTGGAGCCCGGGACCTTCCCTGGAAGTCGAAGGGCCTCGGTCCCTCCTGGAAGGGGTCTGGTAAGCCAGCCCTGCCCACTGGTGTGCTTGCTGCTCCGAGGTCCTGGGAAGACGCTGTGTCCGGCCTCTGCAGCTCCCGTCACCCCTGCCCTGCCCCCACCGCCCCTGCAGCATCTTCCTAAATGGCTCTGTCGGAGTGAGGCATCCTTGGGTGCCCGAGTGGTGTTGCTTGGAGACAACCGGGCAACAGATCCGGGTTCTTTAAAGGAGAGAGAGGGAGGGAGGGAAGGGGCGACAGCCTGTTTATTCAGGAGTGGACGATCTCCGTGCCGAGGGGTTTGGCAGACCCCCTCTCAAGCTCCCCCTCCCAACCTCCTGCCTCATTATTCCCAGGGTCCGGGGCCTGGGATGCTGCGGTGAGACCCAGCACAAGGCCGCTGGGAGCTCGATCCTGAGAACAGTGGGGGCGGGGGTTTCGCTGGATGTTCTGGGGAAGCAGCACGCAAGCGCTGGTTGGGGAAGGCAGAGGAGGGAGGACGGGAAGGCCAAGGAACAAGGCCTCGGAGGGATCTTCCGGTGGTGACAGTAGCCACGACTACTGGTAGGTGTGGAGCTTCCTCTCCGACTACTCGTTTTTAAGAACTTTAAAAACCCTGTCGCGGTAGATGTGACTATTCCCATTTTACAGATGTGGAAACAGAGGCTCAGAGGGGCTCAGAGACTTGCCTAAGGTCACACAGCTAACAAGGGGCAGAAACTGAATTAAAACTCGGGTCTGTCTGATGCTGCAGCTGGAACGAATCGCTGTACGTGGCTGGAGTTGGCAGGGTGCTGGCAGGGCACCCACTGCACCCCGAGCTGACCTAGAGAGTCATGCCGAGTGCCCCGTCCCTGCTCCCCCAGCACCCGGGACCCACCGCCCCCTGCAGGAGACACCACTGGGAAATGACCAATTTCCTTGTCTGCTTCTGCCACAGGTTGGTGAGCACCTAGGGCGGGGGGTGGGATCTTACTTATCTCTGTGCCCCGAGCCCAGGGTCTGGCGTATTGCACGTACTTAGAGAACATTGTCACACGGAGACAGAGATCTCACCGTGACCTGCAGATCCCGAAGGACAGTGTCCTCCCCCGGAGCCGTCTCTGCCCCAGCTGGACAGACCCGGGCCCTTCAGCATTTCCCTGGGGCTCATTTCAGATCTGCACCCTCTTGCTGTCTTGCTGGGATCCAGCACCGGGTTCCTGGGCAGGCGTGGTCCCATCAGCGGGGAGCACTTGAAAGCACGGGGTCGGGTGGTGAAAGCCGCTGGGTGTGGGAGCATGGGGTATGTGGCCCTGTGTGGTCTGGGACACCCCACTAGCTGTGAGCTCCTCAGTGCCCTCGCTTTTAGAGACAGGACAGCTCAAACTGAGCTAGGCTGAATTCTGGCCAGCCGGGTGGGAGTAGGGACGAGTCAACACATACGTGCGGGTCCTGGGCTTGTGCTGAAGTTGGCATTGTGCCCTCATCCTCCTCTGGATCCGCTGGCAATGCTGTGTGCAGCTTATCACGACCTGCCTTCAAACCAGGCCTTGCTATTTCCTTTGATCATGGGGGTGACACGGGCCGCTCTGTGCCAGGGGCTGCTGCAGGGCAGCGAATTCATCACCCCGCCTAAGGCCGACAGCCACCGGCTCAGGTAAGTGTCACTGTTGTCCTTTTATAGACGGGCGGCCGGAGGCTCAGAGGCCTCCATCATGTCTAACCCTCCTCTAGACCGTTCTCTTGTGCTATGTTCTTCATAGGGCGAGTCCCTCCAAAATGATGTTGCTTCTGTTTTTGTTTACCTGTTCATGGTATCCCCATCCCCACTTCACAGAAATGTCAGCCCCATGAGGGCAGGACCTCGTCTGCCTCATTCCCTGCTCAGGGCCTACCGCAGGGCTTGGCATAGAGAAGGAGCGCTATCAATGTTTGTTGACTGACTGACCGACCGACCAACTGAATAAATGAATGAATATTTGTTGAATGAACGAGGCAGGATTTCTTCTCCCTTTTCTCTCTTCTGTTGGGGCAATCTTTCTGTGGTTCTTGAGGAACGTTCTGGAGACAGAACGAGCCTCCTCTCATATGTCCTGGGCAGTCTTCAGTCAGGCACTGAGTGGTACGGGGGAGAAGGGAGGGAGGTCCCCTGCCCTTGGGGACAGCCTTTTCACCCTGTAGGTCACAGGTAAAGTCAGTTTTGTGTACTGCAGGGGGCAAACCCAAACATAAACGGGACAGGATAGATTAGACAGTACCAGGATGCATCACACACAGAAGGTAAGCATTCTGTTGTGACACACACACATTTTCATGGCTCCGTTTAGCTGGTGGTCCTGGGGTAAAATGTATTTCTTCTTTTTTTTTTCTTCCAAGATTTTATTTAAATTCAGGTTAGTTAACGTATGTAAAATGTGTTTCTTACTTCGAGTCTTGGTCCCAAAAGTTGGAGCCCCATGTATAAATTTTAGTCATGGGCAATGTCATCCTTGAACCTTGAACATCCGAGACCCGAAAGAGTACAAGCGATAAAATTAATGATCCTAAGAAAAAAAAAATTAATGATCCCACCGATAACTATGACGCCAATTATGGAACATGTATTCCGTGCCAGGTAGGGGTGCTCACATCCAGGGTCCTGCACAGAGGTGAGGGGGAATGAGTCCAGAGCAGACAGAGATCCTGTCATCAGGGAAGACTCCCTGGAGGAAGTGGAACATGAACTCAGCCTCTGTCCTGGCAGGTTCAGGGCTGGGTCAGAGTGCAAAGCTCGGGTGGTGCTAATCATAATGCTAACAAGAGGTGCCATCGGTGAGCTCTGGCTGAGTGCCAGGCACCCCTTCTTTCCTCCAGACCCTCCTGGGAGGCAGGAGCCACTCACATCATTTTGCAAACGAGGACAATGAGATTCAAAAGATGAGGGGACTTTTAGGGTAGAGAACATTACGGAGGCTAGATCCAGGGCACGTCGGCCCTGCTCAAAGCCCAGGTCTGTAAGGCCTGGGCCGTACATGGAAGCGGATTGAACAGAAGAGGGGCGCTAGGTCCTGGAGATGGGGCAGTGGGCCTGGAAGGCCAGGCAGGCGCAGTAGGACCCCAGGCAGCCAGGGCAGGTGGAAACTGGTCTATGCTGGGACTCAGACAGCAGATGTGTGTTTGCCTGGGGCTCAGGGGCCTCCTGGCTCAGAGGGAGGCTGCAGGTCCATGACACCCACCCAGCCTGGTGGGCCCATGGAGGTGTCCCAGGTCAAGACCAAAGCAGTGCCCTGGGAGGCAAGGCTAGGTTGGCTCCCTGCCCTGACTCTGTCCTTGCCTGGGCCCCAGCCTCCGGCGGCCCGGGGTGGGCTTGGCGGGGAGTGAGGAGCAGAGAAGAGGCGGGCCTGACTCTCATCTTTCATCAAGTCTCATCTTTGCTGGTTTGAACTCAGCTCCTCTGCCTTCTGGTGAGTCTTTTGTGCCTGTCAGGCAATAATTCTTGGCTTGAGAGTTCCCTCGGGGGAACTGGGGTTCCCACAGCTTATGTTTCTGCGCAGGAACTGGACGTGGGAGTTCTCTTCCAACAGCACCAGCACCGGGCTTGCTTGGGCAGAGGGGGCTTTGGAGGCCACAGACAATTCTGGAAGTGTGAGTAGTGGGGTTATTGACTATTCTTTGCAGCTTTGGGCTGCAGTCGGTGGGTTTGTGTGTGTGCTACACATAGTCACATACACACAACATGCTCACTTGTATATCCACACTCACGCTCACTAGACACTTGTGCACACATGCATACCCTGATTCACGCCTCTGCAAACGTGAGCTCACACATGAGCCCCACAAGCACATATGTATGCACACGCAAGTGCACACACTTGTACAGGGCCGCCCGTGGGGCCCTGGCATTCTTTAGGTGATGAGGAGATGTCTTGGGTGCCCGTGCGTGTGGAGTGTGGGGTAGTCATAGCGCTTGGGGGGGGGTGCCGGCAGAGTGGGCGTTGGTCCTGAGGTCTCTAGTTTTTGAGGTCCTCTTCTGGGACCACTGATCCTTTCCTGGGGACTTTTGGGCTTCTGCTCTGAGCGTCTAGATCTCTCAAGAAGCTTCTGGGTCATTTGGGCTGAAAGAGTTGGCACAAGGGATTCTTCCCTCCCGCTTTGGGCCGGGAAGAGGGCAGAGTGTCTTCTCTTGGTCATACTCAGGGCTGCTCTATGTCCCTTCCTTCTCTCCCTCCATGTTCAGCCCACTCTCCCTCCCAGGCCCAGGGTGGGGCCTATCTGGTCCTGAGCCTTTCTTGTGGTGGGGGGACCCCCAGCCTCATGACCAGCAGGGACTTGGTAGAACCTCAGGAACTGGGGGTGGGCTGGTAAGGCTGGGCACTGTGGCCCGGATGAACTCCTTGGTGCGACCCTGAAACACCTTCAGGCCTCCAGCCCTTTCCTTCTGGGGTCTACCAGCTGAGTGTTGGGGCTGTCTGTTGGGACTAGAAGGGCTGCGTTTCCTGGCTCTCCTGGGGACACCTCCTTCCCTGGCTTTTCTGCTTAATTCGACAAGAACACCTACTGTGTGCATGGTGCATACAAATGGAGGAGTTTGGCACTGCACTGGGGACCAAAAGCAGATCAGAGTCAGAATTTTGTCTCCTGGGAGCTCAGTCTAGATAAATAAACACAGACACAGCCTCCGGCCTCTTCTGGACAGTGAGGGAGGGCGAGCAGCATGTATGCACGCGTGTGTATTCGTGTGCCTGCGTGTGTGTGTGTGTGTGAGTGTGTTTCTGGGCGCGCTCATGCTAGCGCGGGGACATGCACACTTACTTTAGCCCCAGCCTCCAGGGGCGCAGTACCCAGGAATGGGGCGCCCTCGGGATGGCAGGCAGGGGCATCAGTGGGGGATCTGGCAGGGGGTGGGGTGAGTTGTGGGGTAGTGGCAAGAGGAGGAAGGAAGGGAATGGTGCCCAAGGATGGAGCCTACCGCGTGCAGCGCGCTACCCCGGGCGTTAGGCACCCGAGCTCTCTGGCTTCTCAGCACCTCCTTGAAGGCGGACAGGCCAGCTTAGGGATGAGGAACTTGGGGACCAGAGAGCTTATGTCACGTTTCCCACACCACACAGCCAGTAGGCTGTGAGCCCATCTGAGCCTAGCCTTGCCAGACTCTGAAGGTGACGGTCAGGAAGCTTCTCTGGCCGCCCCTGGACTTCCTCTTCCCTTCTTCTGGCCTATCTTGGGTGGGGCAGAGGCACGCCTGGAGCGGAGGGCAAATCTCCCCTGGGCCTCAGTTTCCTCATTCACTAAAATAGGGGCGATATTAAATAACAGTACTTATTTCGTAAAATCATCTAGGTGCACGAAGCGTTTAAAACCTAGGCGCTGGAGACCTGATCAAGAAAACCACAAACCACAACCATTTCTTTTGTCCTCATGTATTTCCAGGGCTGAAGTGTGTGTGTGTGTGTGGGGGGCTTCGTGCCCCTCTTCCAGCCCAGCGCCCTCTGGCCCGACTCTGGAAAGAGGTGAGGCCCGCGCATCCTTGGTCCTGGGAGATGGGGCTCCCCCACCTCCCGCTCCCGTCCCGAGTGGGGGCGAGACAGGTAGTGACAGGTGAGGAAGAAGGATTTCCCCAGTGTGGAGAGAGGGAGGAAGTGACTCACCGAGCACAACAAAGCCGGTCTCCCGGAGGGAAGCGGCGGCGGCGGCGAGGGAGTGGACGCACGTGGGTGCCGGCGGGGGCGTGTGACCCGGGGGCCTGCGTGGGCGGCCGGGGCGTCGGGAACGGGAGCCCGGCACCCAAGGGGCGGGGATCGTGGGGGCCCCCGCCGGCACCCAGGGGATGCGGGCAGAGGGTCCCCTTCCCTTCCGAAGTTTCTGCCCCCCTCTTCCCTTTAAGCCTGGGAGGGGGCTGCGGGCGTGCAGGGTTTGGGAGAAGCCCACGACCGAGCCCATTGGCACTGGAGTGGCTGAGGCCCAGACCCGGCGATCGCCTCGCTCAGGTTGCACAGCACAGGGGGGCATTCATTCGGGCTCCCCGTGCTCATCTGGGTCCCGCCGAGGCAGGGCCGGGGTTTAAAAAGCAGAGAGGGGCGAGGGAAGCCCGGGGCCGCCGATCTCCGGGGGAGCTGGCGTCTGGGAGGGGGTGTGGCGCCGAGAGCGTTCGCTTCTCTCTCCAGCTGGGGAGGCTGGATGGAGGCTTTGGGCATCTTCCAGCAGGAGCCGGACTAATGACAAGGGAAGAGGAACTGGCTTCTCAGGCAGTCTCCCCCGCCCCAACTTTTCCTCCCAGCGGAGGGTGGGCGGGCGGG
>LNAC01000047.1:4490941-4514021 GCA_002007465.1 Ailurus styani | reverse complement strand
GCCGCCTCTGCCCACGGATGGGCTGGGGAAGTTGGGGGGAGCGAGCCGGAGCCCGCGCGGGGCGCGCCCAGCCGCTGCCTGACTTGGCGCCCGCAGTCCGGGCGCTGCGCACCAGCCGCGGGAGCGCGGATGCCCCCCGGAGCCGCGGGCCGGCAGGTATCGACGCGTCTGGACCCGGGGCCGGCGGTGGGAGGGCAGATCCGGAGTCCCCTGGGCACCTCCTTTGCCCGGGGCGGCTCAGAGCACCCACTCCCCATCCCTGGCTGTGCACGCCTCCTGGGCTCCCATCCAAACCCGGTGCGCGGTAGGGATGGGAGAGAAGCGGGACCTCAGTGAAGAGTGGGCGGTTGTTAGGTCGTTTTCCGGGCGCTGGGCTTTCTCCTCTGCCCAGGTTTCCCTCGCACTGGGGTAAACGTGGGCCGGCGGCACCGCCGCTCTTGGGGGCTAGGCCTGGGGCGCGGTCCCGGAGCCAGGCTCCCTGCGCAGTGGGGAGGAGGGAAGCCTTCTCAAGATCCGCACATGGGGTCCCTGGGCACATCTTTAAGGGGCTTGGGGCGCATGGAACTGGTTAGAGTTATGAGGTCCCAGTGGGCTCAAGCTTTGATTCTGAGCCCCTCCTGCCCTGTCCTCTGCAGGCCTGGGTCTCCCGCGAAAATGCCTTTTCATCTTCAGAGTTTTTCCCTGAAGAGTCAGTGACTTGTCAGAAAGCAGAGTGGGTGTGGGAGAGCCGCTGCACCTGGCAACGGTGGCCAGGATGGTTGGGACCGCTTCTTCTCTCTTGGGGAGTCAGAGATGGAAGAAAGCGTCCTGGCTTCAAGAAGCTTCCGGCACTCTTTACTCTCCCAACCAAAGGTCTAGGCACCAACTCCTTGGCTTCCATGCAGAGCGGCTGGACCCAGTGACTGAGCACCTCTTAAACGCCAGGCCCTTGGCTCTGCTGCGGAGGATGGGAGTGTGGGAGGACTCAGAAGGTGCTGTCTTCAGGTGGCTCAGCCCTATGGGGAATGCAAGACAAACATACAGAAAGTTCGCTGATACAGGCTTTCCATACCAGTCCCGGGCTAATAATAGTGGAAATGCCAAGAGGCTCCACGTGATTAATCGCTAAATGAGTGATGTAGGCCGCCGCCGCTGGGGGGTGGGTGGGCTGGAATCCCGTTCTCAGGCAATCATATGCATATGTTTAAGTCTGTTGAAAATGTTCTAGCACCATACCCCTGCCCTCCCTGTTATCCTGCTCCTGATGAGGACCTCTGCACCTCCATGCATGGGGAGCAGAGGGGTTCAGTAGATTCTCTTGCTTGTAACTTTCCCCAGCCTCGCTCTCAGGTTTGTTTCCTGCTGGTGGATTTCTGAAGAAGCCCTTTTTGGTTTATGGAGCCAGGCCAAGCACGGGACTCCCCCAGCTTCCCTGGGGCCTCTGAGGTTTGAGGTCTAGGTCCAACCTGATGGGAGGGAGGCTCAGAGGCCAGCAGGGAGGAAGTGCTCACTTCATTTCTGAAGAGCCTCTATTGCGGGGGGCTGGGGATGAGGTTGGAAGGCTGGAGGCCCTGCGCCGGGGTTTCCTGTGAGCACAGACAGGCTGTCTGTCTTTGCTGGCCGTCAGGTGTTGAGGTTGGGGTGATGGAGGTGGGGGGCGGGTAGGACAGGGCTGGCTTGGTGTGGGTGGTCCCGGGGCAGCACTGAGCTCACTCCGAGGTTCTGCTCTGTCTGGGGGGTCTGCCCCCTCCCCCGTCGTCCCTGGCAGGTTTCTGCTTTTCTGGAACGCTTCGTGGAGGTGGCACGGTGTTCGTGGCCTTGGGCACCGTTCTGGGAGAGGGTGTTGCCACGGCCCGTGGCTGGCATTGTGAGCACTCGTGCGAATACACCGGCCCGCCTCCAAGCAGTCGGCACACACGGGGTCACCCAGGCCCGGGTGGGGGATACTGGTGTGCCCGGAGATGTGCGCGTGCTTGGGTCTACGGCGGTGTGGGCAGAGACAGGGGAAGCAGATGCAGACGTGAATGAGGACAGACACAGGAAGGCGACAGAGGTGGGCAAGCACCCCAGGGGTACAGAGGTGGGCGGGGGCGGACAGTGTGGACACATAAACGTGGACCACACATGGGCCACAGACACCGTGTAAGCAGATTACGCCTCCGGGTTGGGGAGGCTCAAGGACCTGGCAGACGTGGAGTCGGCTGTCGGGTCCTGGGGGAAATGGACACACATACCCCCCAGTCACCCGACAGGAAGGCCAGAACAAGGACGGAGTGGGTTCCAGGATGTAGTCCGAGGCGTGCACTGCTCAATTATCCCTGTGACTCTGTGTGGCAGCAGGAAGTCATCCTGTTTAGGGTGGTGGTGGTGCAGGTGATCTGCCGTGTGGCTTTGTTTCTAGGCCCCCCACTGGGGTTTGAAGCCCCCAAAGGGCTTGGTATTGTCTCTTGTACTCTAAGACTCATTTGACCTCCCCACTCCCTAAGTTACAGGGCTGGCTGCGTGCCCTAAGCACCACTCAGGGCTCCTTGAACCTTTAAATCTCATGTTCCTTGGGTTTCCAGAAGTTTCCTGAAGTGAGGCTGTGAGGCCCGGGTAGGGAAAGAACCTAGCTGGGGGCTCTCCTTTTGAGTCCACGCCAGAGTGAGGGTCTCTGGCAGGGAAGGGAACTTTTTTTTTTTTTAAGTTTATTTTTTTTAGTAATCTCCATGCCCAAAGTGGGGCTCGAATTCATGACCCTGAGATCGAGAGTCACAGGCTGTACTGACTGAGCCAGTGAGGTGCACCAGGAAGGGACCATTCTCATGGAAGAGAAAAGGCAGACATGCGGGGGGCGGGCGGGGGAGGGTGTCTTTGACGAGACTGTTGCCCTCAGATGCTCCCTCCCCTCAACCCTGGGCTTGGCCAGGGAAGGGGGCCCCCACCTTCTGGCTGTCATCACTTCTGTTCTGCCCAACCTGGAGACTGGGAGCCAGCACAGAGTCTAGACCAGTTTGACACTAACTCACTGCACGACCCTGGGCAAGTTACTTCATGTCTGAATTAATTTATCTTTTGCTTAAAACTCCTCATCTTTAAAATGGGGCCAGTCACCCCTAGCCCTTGAGGGTTCTTTCAGGGTTAAATGGGAGAAAAGCAGTAGAAGGCATGTGGCCCAGGGTACGGCACAGAATATCGTCAGTGGAGCTTTGATTTTGAGCCTTCTGCCGTGGCCAGGACCCCCCAGAGCTCCTTCGACAGCCAGGTGCCTGGCCTTGGGAAGCTGGGCAGGCAGGCACCCCTCACTGGAAAGCTGGGGGCCTTGTCCTCAACCCTGGCCCACCAGCCACTCTTGAGTCCTATGGGACGTCCACATGCAGGGTCAGGAAACAGCAGGCAAGGCGTATGGAGGCTTGGGCCTGCTGCCTGCCAGGCCTCTGGGAGGGGAGCCAGTGGTTTGCTAAGAATAGCCCCAAATCATGGCTCTGCCTCCCCACGGGGAGCCGTGTGCCTCCCCAGTATGGGCCAAGGTGCTTGCCGGCCCTTTTATGTTTCTTGCAGCTGGCTCTCCGCACAGGAGTGGGCCTGGGAGCACCAGCTTCAGTCTGGGAAGAGACTCTTCTGCTCTTCTTGGGTCTTTGGCTGGGGCTGGGGAAAGAGAAGGCCTGGAAGCACTGGCCATTCAAATCTCTGAGTTCCTCTTCCACCCAGAACTTGTCACCTGCTCCCTGACCGTCTTCCTACCTGCCAGTGGGTCTGTAGTGGCTAAGAACACAGGTTCTGGAACCATACCACTAGGGTGTGAATTTCAGGTCCTATGCTCATTAGCTGTGCACCCCTGGGCAGCTCACCTACCCTCTCTGTGCCTGATTTCCTTGTGTAGCAGGGTTAATGCTAGTAACTTGCTTAGAGGGATGTCGCAAGGATGAAAGGAGGTGGTGTATGGAGAGCCCTTGGGGTCAGAGCCCTTCTGTCCCTTCCACTCTGGGCTCAGGGGCAACCCTGGTTTCCCTGTTAGGTCACAAGGGGACCTGGGACCCTTGAGGCTCCTAGTAAGTGCTCAGTGAACATCAGGGGCTACAGTGATTACCATGATTAGGACTTTTTCTACAGAGGGAGAGATGTGTGAGGCCAGGCTGGCTTGCACGGTGTCTCCTGGTCGGAAGGCACCAGTATGCATGCCTCTTGATGGGGTTCCTGGCCCTGGGTTCAGTATGAGATGCAGGGGACCACAGGTGAGTGAGACCGAGTCCCTGCTGGGTGACGGAGGCACATACATTATACCGTACCTGACGGCCACCTTCTCAGAGTCTGTGCTAGCTGTGATGGGAGCTGGACAGAGGGTGTGGTCTGCATGGTGGTGGGACGATGGATCAGGTGGGCTTTGAAGGATGGATAAGAGTTCGCAAAGGTGGGCGCCTGGGTGGCTCAGTGGGTTAAAGCCTCTGCTTTCGGCTCAGGTCATGATCTCAGGGTCCTGGGATCGAGGCCCGCATCGGGCTCTCTGCTCAGCAGGGAGCCTGCTTCCTCCTCTCCCTGTCTCTCTGCCTGCCTCTCTGCCTACTTGTAATCTCTCTCTCTGTGTCAAATAAATAAATAAAATCTCTAAAAAAAAAAAAAGAGTTTGCAAAGGTGAGGGAAGGCTTCCCAAGCAGAACGAGCAGCCCGTGCGGCGGGGTGACAGCTTGGTGTGTTTAGGAACGTGAGCAGATCCATGCACCTGGGGAGGGGACCCACACTTAGCCTCTCGCCCCGTCCCGAAAGCCCCTGTGTGCTGGGACCTTCTGTCCCTCCCCCTCTGGGCTTGGGGCAGCCCTGGTTTCCCTGTTCGGACACGAGCTGGAGGCCCACCAGAATTCTGCGCCTCTCACTTCCCTTTTAGGAGTCACATTTGCTGTCCCCTCATTCTCCAGAGACCCTCCGAGAAATGCCTGCTTAGAAATGCCTGCCAGCCCTCCCTGGGGGCACTTGTTTTTGAGCTGGGGCTCCAGACTGCTCCTGCCCTGGGAACATGCCTATTTTTGCTCTTAGTTAAGATACCCAGGGGTTAATAGGTCCCTCATCTTGGGAATGAACTGAAGCCTTTGAAAACTCCGTAGCTTTTCCTAAGGAGTGAATGTCTAATGGTGGAATTCTGGGACCTTGGGAAGTGTTTTATTATTTCCTCTAACTGACGTATGGACTGGCTTTATCTCCGAGGGGTGCCCCTTCTTGGTTGGGGTACTCTGATGAGCGAGACCTGGGGCATCTGGGGTTACCTGCATACCCAAGGCAGGCAGGAGGGAGCATCTGGGACCTGGGTGTGTCACGCTGACCCCGTGGGCTCCCCGGGAGCTAGGGCTTTTGGAAATTCCAGGAGGGAGGGTGTGGTGCTGGGAGCGCTGTGGGTCCACTGCTCAGCCTCCCGCCCTCGCCCATGAGGAACGGCCCCACTGCCAAGAGACTGGGTTGGCCCCATGCAGGAGGAGAGAGGTGGGTGCCCTCAGATGACCTTGGCCTTGCCAGCCCCTGGCTGCCTGCTGAGCCCCAGGGCCTGCCTACCTCCGGGCTGCGTGGCCTCTGTCCAGGCCTTCCCCAGAGTGTAGGACAGGGACGCTTGGATGTTTTGAGGATTGTTGATGGTTAGAAAGCACAGAGGGGAGTTTCCCTCCTCTTTTCTTTTCCTTTTCCTTTTCCGGAAACTGTAGACCCCACGACAAAGTTAACCCTCTCCTGCTGGCCACAGAGTGACTGCTGGACATGTCCCTTTTGACTGCTGTCCTGTAGTTGCCGAGTCCTTCCTCCTTGAAGTGGGTGATGACCCCTTAAGTCTCCAGGGCGGCCCTCCATCAGAGCCCCTGGTTGGCAGGGCCTGGAAGACCTCCTCCGGGCAGGATCTGATGGCGACCCCCTCCCCGTCGGCCTCCTGGCCCAGCAGTTCTCCAGCCTCAGTTTGGCC
Source organism: Ailurus styani (assembly GCA_002007465.1). Lineage (NCBI taxonomy): Eukaryota > Metazoa > Chordata > Mammalia > Carnivora > Ailuridae > Ailurus > Ailurus styani. Next base: position 4,508,125 of record LNAC01000047.1, on the reverse strand, counting down.
ACCTGCTCAGTGGGTGTGCGCTCCCTGCCCCCCGGCACCTTGCCTTTGGATGGAGCCTCGTGGGCTTTGGAGGTCTCCTGCAGGGGCCACGCTGCTGGCTCACTCCAAGGTCTGCTGGGAAGCTCTCGTTTCCAGATGCCTCAGAGGGAAGGGCCCTCCCTGGAGATCGGGCCCCCGAGGTGCAGAGCCCTTGAGGGAGCTGCGGTGTAGCTCTCTACCTCGCCCCGAGCCACGCCTAAGGTGGATAAGCCCTGGACTGGCGTTTCAGGGCTGCCTTGGAGCCCAATTTCCCATCTGCAAAATGGGCATAATAATTTCTTCCCTCCCTCCTTCCCTAAACAAAAAAAATATTTTTTATTGAGGTGATACTCACTTGACATAAAATTAATTATTCTCAAGTGTACATCTTAGTGGCCCGTCCATTCACAATGTCGTTTTGCCAAGTTCCAAGATGTATTCCTCACCCCAAAGGGAAACCCGGACCCATAGAGCAGCTAATTCCCGTTCCCACCTCTGCCTTACGTTAAAAACAAATTTTAAAAAAAGATTTTATTTATTTATTCGAGAGAGAGAGAGAGCGAGAGAGAGAGAGCGTGCACATGTGGGCTGGGGCAGAGGGAGAGGGAGAAGCAGCTCCCCGCAGAACAAGGACCCCCATGTGGGACTTGATCCCAGGACCCCGAGATCATGACCTGAGGCAAAGTCCGATGCTCAGCCAACCGAGTCACCCAGGTGCCCCTAAAAAAGTTTGACAGAGGCGTCTGTGCCACAAAATTCGTGCATGCTAAGTGTACAGCCGCATGAGTGCGGAGCACTGCGGGGGACATGCAGCCAACACCTCAGTCAAGTCTGAGAGCCCTTCACCATCTGGAAGGTTCCTCGAGCTCTGATGCAGCCAGTCACCACTCCCACTCCTGGCACCAGACCCACTGAGGTCCTTTCCGTCCCTCTGGTTTTGCTTTTCTCAGATTGTCACATAAATGGGCTCACACCATAGGTCGTCGCCTGTCTGGCTTCTCTGCTCCACGTGGCGTTGAGTTGGGCCCACGTTGCTGGATGCTTCGGCCGTGCCTTCCTTTTTGACTGCTGAGTAGTATTCCAGGGGGCGTGTGTGTGGGGCTGCTTATCAGGTTCCCAGGGGATGCCTGGCCACCCTGCTTTTGAAAATGTTGTCAATTAAAGAAGAATATAAAGTAATTATGTTTATGAAAAATGCAAGTAGTAGCTTCGTACAGAGAGACTAAGATGGGACCCCCCCCCCAATCCCCCGGCCAAGCCCCACTTCCTGTCTTTGCCAGAGAGAATGCCATCCGCAGTTTGCTGAGTATCCCTCGGTTGTTTCTTCTGTGCTTCTGTGTGAATTCGTGTGGTTTTGATTTGGGGATGTCAGTCGCACTGGGTCTGTGGTCCTGGGCCTGCTTTTTTACTTACTAGCCGTTGGTCTTGGGGAGGGTCCCAGCACTGCCGTGGGAGCCGTATCCTTGGGAGCCGCAGGCACAGAGCCTGGGGCCTGGGCCGTGCGGGCAGGTGTCCCTCGCCCCCTGGCGCCGAGCTGGGGCTCAGCCAGGCTTTGGGGAGACAGAATGAAGGCCTCCTGGAGGGGGGCCACTCGGATCAGGTTTGTGGAGGAGGGAGATATTGGAACACAGGGATCAGACGGTCCTCGGGGTGGGCGAGTGGGTAGCTGGCATCTGGGTGGACGGGCGTTCCTGCTTCCGTCCCTGCTGCCTCCCACAGGCAGCCGGCTGCAGGGGCTTCCTCTTCCGGGCTCCGTGCATGTCTCTGGAAGGAATAGGCCCAAGCAGAGGGGGTTGTTGGACGACCACAGGCTGACCCTGGAGGCCTCCCTTCCTGTTGCAGTGAAATCCGAGGTGACAGGAGCCCTGCCTTGGGTGTGCGGGAAGGGGGTGGGATGTCTGTGGCCTCCTGGGCTCAGGTTTGCACGTGCCTGGCTCTCCGTGACCCCGGCTGATGGGGTCATGGAGGCTCTGCATCTGTATTGTCCTGTTTCTTTCCTTGACCATGGCCATGCACGTGTAGAGGATTCACATTCTGTGCATACTTACTAACATCAGTTGTTTTCATTGTTTTCAAGTTTTTCCTAGTTTAATAATTCAGAATAGTGTCTTACTGTTGTCGTATGAAGTGAGCTCTATGAGATTGGAATCCTGAGTTGTGTTTCAGGATGGGCTTGTCTTGTGACTTTGGGTTTCCTGTCAGCCTCCTCCTTTGAGCCCTTGGGGGCAGTTTAGGGGGAGGGAGAGGGGAGTGAGCCTAGGAGGGAAGCTAGCAACAGGTGGGTTTGCTGATTTACCTGTGATTTCTCCATCGTAGTGCTGCTCACACCTGGGTAACCTGTGTGGGTTCCCCTTTTAAGAATAGTGTGTAAGTGTCTGCCTTCAATTCAGGTCATGATCTCAGGGTTGTGGGATCGAGTCCTGCATCAGGCTCCCCACTCGGCAGGGAGTTTGTTACTCCCTCTACCCCCTCCCCCCACCATCTGTGCTCTTTTGCGCTCTCTCTCAAATGAATAAATAAAATCTTAAAAAAAAAAAGAAAATAAAAATAGCATTTTGAGATAGAATTCATATGCCATACAGTTCACCAATTTATTTTTTTTATTTTTTATTTTTTTAAAGATTTTACTTATTTATTTGACACAGAGAGAGAGATTACAAGTAGGCAGAGAGGCAGACAGAGAGAGGAGGAAGCAGGCTCCCCGCTGAGCAGGGATCCCAGGACGCTGAGATCATGACCTGAGCCGAAAGCAGAGGCTTTAACCCACTGAGCCACCCAGGCGCCCCAGTTCACCAATTTAAAGCACATGATTCAAGGGGTGCCTGGGTGGCTCAGTCATTAAACATCTGCCTTCGGCTCGGGTCATGATCCCAGGGTTCTGAGATTGAGCCCCGCAAAGGGTTCCCTGCTCAGCGAGAAGCCTGCTTCTCCCTCTTCCACTCCCCCTGCTTGTGTTCCCTCTCTCACTGTCTCTCTCTCTGTCAAATAAATAAGTAAAGTTTTAAAAATAAATATATAGCACAGTATTCAATAGCTTTTAGTATATTTAAAGCCCTGCCTCTGTCACTGCTGTCTGATTACTACATTTTCATCAACCCCAGAAAGATATTCTGTATCTTTTACTTGTCACTCCCCACCTCCAGCACACTGATCTACTTTCTGTGTCTCTAGTGTGGCTTATTCGGGACATTTTGCATGGAATCCTAGAGGGTGTGGTTTTTTTGTGGACTTCCTTTGAAGTTTTTATTTATTTGTTTAAAGATTTTATCTGTCCATCTGAGAGAACATGAGAGCAAGCATGAGTGGGGGGAAGGGGCGGAGAGAGGGAGAAGCAGACTGCTGAGCAGAGAGCCCAGGGGCACCCCATGTGGACTCTTTTAAAAGAAAAAAAGAGGTGTGCCTGGGTGGCTCACCCAGTTAACCAGGCTCACCTCGGTTAAGCATCTGCCTTCAGCTCAGGTCATGATCCCAGGGTCCTGGGATCGAGTCCCACCTTGGCTGTCTGCTCAGCGGGAGCCTGCTTCTCCTACCTCTGTGCTTGCTCTCTTTCTCTGTCTTCATCTCTCTGGCTTTCTCTCTCAAATAAATAAAATATTTAAAGAAGAGAGAGAGAAAAAAACCTTACTCAATTTAAGTTTTATTAGAATAATAATTTTAATGTGTATAAATCTAAAACTAGATGTAAATACTTTACATCTACATAGTTTCTCCATAACCATGAAGTAAACATGAAATACCAATAAAACTAGAAAGCCAGCCCATTGCAAAGGAGCAATGTCAATGTATTGGAAGGATGTAAGCTGCACCTAAATTGCCAATGTTGGGTTGATAGTAGAGAGCTGTGTCTCTTCTATTTCCCTTGCCTCTGTCACTTGAACTTGCTCTACAGCTTGGCATTAACGATGTTGACGTTTGGGGGTAATTCTGACCATTCACATTAGAGCCCAGACTGCCAGTGAGTAAGCCCCAAATGTCTGTCCCAGTAGTGCCCCAGTTGATATCTGGGAAGCTGGCTTGTTTGATTGAAGATAAGGGCGGAATAGTGTGTTACTGAAATCCACATATATTGGCTCTTAAACCCACTTCCTGTGGGAATCAGGCATTTGGCATAAACAGGGGTGGACTTTGCTCAGTTCACATAGATGCTGCCAACATGAACATGGTCCCCGTTCCCGAGAGGCAGGCCTTTGAACTGGGCACGTCCAGGCTGCCACGGGCTATGTATGGGGCGGCTCAGTCGTCTACCCCACCCCCTGCTTGAACCACCCCTTTGTTTGTACCATGTGTAAGGATGTGATTTGGCCTTTAAAAAAAAAAAAGCAACTCGATTATAAACACAGGGCAGACTTCAGCCCCAAATTGCAGAGCAGTGCTTGCTAATGAGGTCATTCAGATGACCCAGGGGGTGTGCTCATTACTTTTTCTTTTTTTTTTTTACAAATTGAGGTGAAATTCACATGGCACGAGATTAACTGTTTTAAAGTGCACAGTTAATTCAGCATTATTTAGTACATTCACAGTGTCGTGCGACCAACCGTCACCTCTGTGTCATTCCAAAACATTTCTTAAAATTTTATTTTATTGTGGGAAGAGCCCTTCACATGCAATCTACCCTCTTACTAAAATTTTAATTGTACAATACACGATGACTATGGAGACAGTGTTGTTCAGCAGATCTCGAGAATGTACTCGTATTGCTGCACTGAAACTTCATGCCTGCAGATCACTGACCCACATTTTCCTTCGCGCTGGCCCCTGGCAGCCACCGTTCCATTCTGTGAGTGTATGAATCTGACTATTTTAGATACCTCATATAAATGGAATCTACAGTACTTGTCTTTCTGCGACTGGCTTGTTTTGCTTAGCATAATGTTCTCAAGGCTCATCCACGTGGTGGCATATTGCAGAATTTCCTTCTTTCTTAAGACGGAACACTATTCTGTTGTGTGTCTCGGGTTCCCTACAACACTTTATCCATTCATCAGACAGTGGGCATTTGGGCTGCTTTTACGTCTTCGCCACAGCGAACACGACTGTGATAATATTAATATCTCTTTGGGATCCTGATTTTAATTCTTTGGGGTGAATATCCCTAGAAGCGTGATTGCTGGATCCTATGGTAATTCTATTTTAAATTTTTTGAGGAACTTTGGTACTATTTCCCAGAGCGTTTGCACCATTTTACATTCCTGCTGATGGTGTGCAAGAGCTCCTATTTCTTTACATCCTTGCTAATACTTTAAAATAAAATTTTTAAAAAGATTTATTTATTTATTTATTTGACAGAGAGAGAGAGATCGCAAGTAGGCAGAGAGGCAGGCAGAGAGAGAGGAGGAAGCAGGCTCCCCGCCGAGCAGGGAGCCCAATGCGGGCCTCGATCCCAGGACCCTGAGACCATGACCAGAGCCAAAGGCAGAGGCTTTAACCCACGGAGCCACCCTGGCGCCCTAAAAAAATTTTTTTTAACAATAGCGGTCCTGACAGGCGTGAGGTGGTATCACAGTTTTGATTTGTATTTCCTTGATTGGTGATGCTGAACATCCAAAACATTGACATCGTCCCAAACGGAAACCCTGTGTCTCTTAAGCAGTCACTTGGGATCCATCCCAGCCCTGCCCTTCTTCCCAGCTCCTGGTACCCACTCAGCTGCGTGCTGTCTCTATGGATTTACCTAGTGGATTACATAATATGTGCCTTTTTGTGTCCGGCTTGGAATCCTGTTATCAGGGTTCGCGTGTGTTGTAGCATGTGGAATGCTTCTTCTTTTTTTTTTGTAGCTGAATAATAAAACCATTGTATGGAGAGACCACATTCTGTTTATCTGTGTATCACTTAGTTCAGGGATGTTTGCAGTGTTTCCACCTTGAGGCTTTTGTGAGCGGTGGCGCTGTGAACATGGGTGTACGAGCATTTGTTTGAGACCTACTTCTCTTGGGTATCTACGTAGGAAGGGCGTTTCTGAGTCATACGGTAACGTTTAGCTTTTTGGGTTTGATGTTTCGCAGTTAGATAGTGGCGATGGTTGTACAGCGTTGGGAATGTCTGCAATGTTGCCGAATTGTAGGGGGCTGTGGGGTGTCGGGAGGAAAAATGAAACAAGATGGGATCGGGAGGGAGACAAGCCATAAGAGACTCTTAATCTCAGAAAACAAACTGAGGGTTGCTGGGGTTTGGGGTGGGGGGATAGAGTGGCTGGGTGATGGCGCCCCATTGACTCACAGTGAGAGCCAGTGTCCTTACCATAGCCTCCAGGAAACCCCCGTCCAATACCCACCCCGTCGCTCACACTGAAGCAACCACAGCACCTCAGGGCTCCTTCAGCACACTGGGAACAGCTCACCTCAGGGCCTTTGCACAGGTGGTCACCTCAATCTGGGATGCTTTTCCTGCAGAAAGCCACACAGCTTGCCCTGTTACTTCCTTCAGATCTTTACTTAAATGCGAAGGCTCCCTTAGACACCCTGTCTACAATTTCATGCCTCACCTCCATATCACCATCACCTCCCCGTGCACCATACATTTAACTGATTCACAGAGTGTCTTTCTGTGCTTCCAGCTAGCGTGTACAAGGCAGGATTTTTGTCCTGTGTTGTCAGTTCCCAGAACAAGTCCTCCCACCTAGTCAGCGCCCCAGGAACATTCGTAGAATGTCTGCACGAAGAGGGAATGAATTGGCCCATTTTATAGACGAGGAAGCTGAGTCTCAGGCTGGCCTGAACCTAGTCTCTTGACTCCCACCCAGTTCACTGCTCTTTTGCTGAGCCATGATTTCTATCTCCTCCTTCCTCTGTCCTCGTTTCCAGGGAACGCCATGCTATACCGTGTGAGTTTGAACCTTCAGAGCTCCCTTTAGGAAGCTCGCCTGGTCCGTACGGTGATAACAGAAGGGACAGGGGTACCTCCAGACATTTGTGCAGAAATGATGGTAACAGGCTATCCCCATTTGTTGAGTGCTCACTCTGTACAAGGCAGTGGGTTAGCACCTTAGATGAATTTATTTCTCACTTAAATCTCACAGCATCCTGAGGGGGAGGAACTGTGGTGGAGCCCACTGTACAGACAAGGAAGTGGAGAGATTCCACATGGGGCAGAAAGGACAAAGATCAGTGACTTCTTGAACCAGTGAAGATGTGAGGAAACTGACCCTCTTAAGCAGTGCCGGTTGCTGGGGAAAATGCTACTGCCTTTTGGAAAATTAAGAGGGTAGAACCTAGTATAGTTTTAAATGCACATGCTTTTGTATCTCAGCAGTGTGAATTTCAGTGGTCTTCCCTGAAGACGTAAACTATCGGGATGGAAGGCTGTGTGCACAGAGATTTTGTGGCAGTGCGCTAGAGAACACACTGTCTCCTTTCAGTTCTGTGTTCTTCCCTACCCCAGGACATTTGCCCGTGCCGTCCCCTCTGCCTGCGTGCTTTCTCACATGGCTGGAACCTTCTGCCTTCAGATATCAGCATAGACCTCTGTGACCATGGTCCTTTCCCTACCTCCCTCATTTTCTGTCTGAACTTCTCGGTCCCAATGTGTACAGTGTGTCATTATTATATTTCTTTGCTGACTCCCTTGTCCCTCCGTCCCTCTCTTCCTCTCTTTTCTCTCTCTTGTTGGAATGTCTGTTCCACGGAGGGGCAGGATGGTGCCTCTCTGGTTGACCTGGTCAGTACTTAGTAGCTGTTGGTTGGATGAGTAGTACCTTAATGAAATGGCCTGCCATCGGTAAATAGACAGGGTTGGGGATCTGCGTATGAACAGGAGGGGTGTTTGTTGTCTAGTTAAGGGAAAAAACCCTTGTTGGAGAGGGAAGTTTTAGTTTATTATTTATTTTTATTTTTTATTTTTTATTTTTTTTAAAGATTTTATTTATTTATTTGACAGATTACAAGTAGGCAGAGAGGCAAGCAGAGAGAGGAGGAAGCAGGCTCCCTGCAGAGCAGAGAGCCCGATGCGGGCCTCGATCCCAGGACCCTGAGATCATGACCTGAGCCGAAGGCAGAGGCTTTAACCCACTGAGCCACCCAGGCGCCCTTTATTTTTATTTTTTAAAAAGATTTTATTTATTTGACAGAGAGAGACACAGCGACAGAGGAAACACAAGCAGGGGGAGTGGGAGAGGGAGAAGCAGGCTTCCCGCTGAGCAGGGAGCCCGATGCGGGGCTCGATCCCAGGACCCTGGGACCATGACCTGAGCTGATGGCAAATGCTTAACGACTGAGCCACCCAGGCGCCCCGAGAGGGAAGTTTTTAAGAGGTGGGCTCAGAGGAGGATTGGAAGGACGTAACCCTTTTCTTTATACACCTGCATCTGATTCGGACTGTAGGTACACATACTTCTGTAATAGAAAATCTGGCCAGCAACAACAACAGTAGTAAATCAACAAAGGGAAAAAAATGGATCCAATCAGAGGGAGCATCAGGGTTCGAACCCTGGTCCTATTGCCTCGCAGCCCACGTTCTCACCATCACCCAGCCCTTTCCACATGCCGACTTCCAGCGGAGCTTCACTGAGGTTCTCAGAGGAAGACAGAGCAGGAGTTCTCGGCTGTTTGTGTTTTGTTCTGTAAACTGAGGTCTCATTTACAGGTAGTAAAGCGGGGGACAGTTTGAGGGATTGTCGCAGAAGTCTCACCTGTGTGACCCCTACCCAGACCAAGATAGAGAACGTTTTCAGGAAAGTTCCCCGGGCCTCTTCCTTGTCAGTCACCTGACCCTCACTCTCAGTGTTTGTGCTTTGGCCTTTCCAGGGATTAGTCTTGTTTGCTCTTGAACTTTATGTAAATTCTGTGTAAACGGAATTATAGCATAGGAGCTGTTTTTCTCTGGATTCTTCTGGCTTCTTTCGGCATCAATGGTAAGACTCATCTGTGAGGCCTCAGGCCTCAGCGGGTTGTCCCTTTTCATGGCTCTGTAGTATTCCATTATAGAAGTGTACCGCCATGTGTCGGTTTTTCCCTATAGGTGGACTTCTGGTTTGTTTCCAGCTTTTGGTGATGGTGAAAAAAACCTGCTGAATGCTCCTGCTTGTCTTTTGGTGGACACACACACTTACTTCTGTAGGATGGATACCCGCTGGGTGGTGGGAGAGAAGGAAGCTAGTTGTCTTACCAAGAAGGAAGCTAAGGAGTCTTCAAAAGACCCACAAGGGGAAATGACTTGCCCAAGGTCATACAGTGACTCATGGGGGAGCTCAGTCAACCTACCCCCCCCTCCCCAGGCCCTCTCCCCCCTGTTCCTACCCACCTCCCACCCCCACGATGCGGCCTTCTTCTCACGGGTAGGGTGGTCAGGCGGAGGTCAGGGGGCCTCTGGAGGGCTGTATTGCCAGGTCTCCTTGCACCGGCAATGTCCAGGGAGCGGTTCTTGCTCGCACACCTCCTTCCCCATCCCTGGCCCTGGACACGGTGGGCAGGCCACAGTTGGCCTTCCTTGGTGGTAGCTGCTGGGACTGATGAGGAGCCGTTGTTACTTATTGGCTGTGGGTGCCTGGGCTGGGGAGGCACAGGCTGGGAATGGCGTGGGAGGGCCGCGCTGGGGTCTTTGGCCTGGGAGCGTGTCCGTGTGTGTGAATGTGTGCGTGCACGCGCAGGCACGAGGTGTGAGTGTCCTGCAATCTCACACTCACGGTACTCCTGGCGGGTGCAGGAGCGCGGGGCTGCCTGGCTCAGGCCCCACGCTGTGCTGGAAGGAGCCTGGCAGAGTGGCTCGTTCTGAGTTGGTGCCCCACCCCCCCAGGTTCTGGGCCTGCCTTCTCCCAGCCTGGCTGGGCCCAGGTGGCAGTGTGTCTGCCTCTAGCCTCAGCACCCACCATCCAGGGAGGTCTCTGATGGGGGAGGTGGTGCCTTCAGCAATTTCCATGCCATCCCACCTCTTGACCCGGACCTACCCAAAGGCAGGGACAAAAATTAACATGGGCATCCAAAAAACCTTTTTTTGGAATGAGCCTTTTTTTTTCATTGAGATAAAATACACATACCATAAAATGCACCTGTTTAATCACTTTTAATTGTCCAGGTCAGTAGCGTGACGTACGTTCACACTGTCGTGTAGCCATCGCCAACGTGCCCAGAACTTTATCCTCTTCCGAAACTGCAGCTTTGCGCCCATTGAGCACGGACTCCCCATCACCCTCCCTCCCTGACCCCTGGCAGCCATCCTTCTCCTTCTGTCTCTGTGAGTTTGACTACCCTGGGTCCCCTCCTGTAAGTGGAAGCACACAGTATTTGTCCTTTCGTGTCTGGCTTATTTAAACATTTAGCCTAATAGCTTCGAGGTTCATCTACGTTGTAGCACGTGTCAGAATTTCTTTCCTTTTTTGCAGCTGTAATTATTCTTTTGACTTATTTTATTTATTATTTATTTATTTGATTTTATTATTTATTATTTATTATTATTATTTTTTAAAGATTTTATTTATTTATTTGACACAGAGAGAGAGATTACAAGTAGGCAGAGAGGCAGGCAGAGAGAGGGGGAAGCAGGCTCCTTGCGGAGCAGGGAGCCCGATGCGGGCCTCCATCCCAGGACCCTGAGATCATGACCTGAGCTGAAGGCAGAGGCTTTAACCCACTGAGCCACCCAGGCGCCCTGATTTTATTTTTAAAAAAATAATTTATTTGGGTGAGAGAGAGCTTGAGCCGTGGGGAGGGGCAGAGGGAGGAGAAACAGACTCTCCGCTGAGCAGGGAGCCCAAAGTGGGACTCGATCCCAGGACCTTGGGATCATGACCCGAGCCGAAGGTAGACATTTAACCTACTGAGCGACCCAGGCGCCCCTGGGTTTATTTTAAAGGTACCTCAGATCTTCAGGATTGAGCAAGGGTGTTAGTTTGATGGTGGGATTGGGAATAGATAACATTTATTCACACTTACTAGGGACCAGCACTTTCCCCGTGTTGTCTCATGTAATCCTCACCACATCCTTATGAAGTAGGTTCCAATATTATCCTCATTTTACAGATGAGGGGATCCGGCTCAGAGAAGTTCAGTGACTTGTCCAATGTCACACAGCAAATCGTGTTTCGCCAGGATTGGCTGCCAGGTCGGCCTGACTGCACAGTCCATACTCCTCAGTCCTACCCCCGTTTGCAGTGTCCAGGCCAGAATCAGAATTTTTCCCTGAATCCTTGTCCGTCCCCTCTCCCCAGCAGAGTGTGGAGCTGATCTGTGCCGGCTGGTGCGGAGGAGACAGTGGCCGGCGGCCCCTTCTCCCCGGCCAGGTCCCCGTGCCGGGGCCCCAGCTTCTGTCGAAGGCCCCTCTATGAAGCAGCCTCCTTGGGCTCGGCAGCAGCGTGCAGGGACGTGGTCCTCAGTGCCCCCAGCCCAGGACTGGCGGGGGCCGCCGGGTCCAGGGTGGCTGACAGCAGGATGTTCTCTTGGCAGAACTTTCCCTGAACAAACAGCTACCAGGAGCTTCTGGATCAAGAGGACAGATAAACAGGAAGAGGGAGAAACTTCAAAATATTTTTCTTCCCCTGCCGTGCCCTGGTGTTTTCTCCCTGCCCTTCCCTTGGTCACCAGAGGTTTGAGGTGGTGGATCTGTTCCTTGGCCAGAAGCTGCCCAGACGCCTGGAGAGCTACAGCAGGCACGTTTTAGGTTTTAGGGTTTCAAGTTTAGCTTTGCCTGGTGGGCCGGGATCCGCCTGGACGTCCGATGCGTGCTTGGCACTCTCGGTTCTATGAATTTCTTTCCCTCTCCAATACACAGAAACCCAGTGTAGTTGGAGATGCTAAGTGGTGGTGTTCGCGGGGTGGGGTGAGCTCTCCTGAGCTTTGGGCCCCAGAGTAATAGTCCTTGGTGAGGTGGTCTCTGCATGTGTTGCCTCTTCCGTGCTGTCCTCTTAGGTTGACACAGGGCATCATCATACAGCTCTACTATTGCCTCGGTCTGTGCAATAGTCACTCCACAAAGCAACATCCTGACTCTCTGGCACAGAACCCGAGGCAACTGGGGTTCAGCCCAACCCCACCCCGTCTTGGATTCTGGCCTCACAAGTACCTTACTACTTCTAAAAGACTCTGTTCAGTACCACACATTTCTTTCTCTGCTGTTTCCTCCATGCGGGATGCCTTTCTTGTCTGTCAGATGTTGCTCCTCCTTTAAGGCCGAGCTCAGTGGTCTCCTCTTCTGGGAAGCCTTCCCTGAGTGCCTGACCCTGAATTGCCATCTGTGCAGCTCAGTGTAGAGGGAAAGGTCCTGGAGTCCCTGTCTCATGGTCAGCCTCTCTGAGCCTCAGTTTACTTATCTGTGGATTGGGGATAACAGGAGTGGGGAGAGGAGAAAGCCTGGATTCTCTTGCCCTGGCTCGTGTGGAGCTGGCTAGAGCCCAGGGGAGAATGGCTTTCTCAGGGTTAACTCCCTGCCATGCCAGGGACGGAAGCAAGGGCGACAGAGTGTGAAATGAAGTCACTTCCCTGCTGGGGGATCTGCCATGTGCCTGGCCTTCTGCATAAATCCTGTTTCCTCCATGGCCTCCGTGTGCCCACCTACTCCCGGCTCCCATGACCCCGAAGGTCCCCAGCAGGTGGGGCTCCTGGTGGAATGTTGGCCTGTCATTCATCCGGCGAGGTCACTTCCTGTCTGGATCAGCCACCCGCCTTTCCTGCCTCGGCCTTCCACGTGGAGGTTGCATGGGGATGATGGGTGTGGGTTCCAGGGGAGGCTACCTGCGGTCAAGTCCAGTGTCCAGCCTGCACTGTATGCTGGGGGCACTGATGGCCAGTGGGGCTCTGTGGGTGCCCCCCAGGGCTGTCACTCAGCCTCCTGGGCCCCCATTTCTTCCTCTGTGGAACCTGGGGGAGCCTGTGCGTCACATATTCTCTGGGCACTGACTGGGACATCCACGATTTTATTTAACCCTTTCTCCACCACAGGGAAACCAAGGCCCAGGAGGTAACCCAGGCCTAAGGTTGGGGGGACGGGGCTGGGGTCTACTCAGGTCTTGCTGATCCCGAGATCCTAATGGTTTCCACGGGAAGGCGTTTAGCTTTCCATCACTGGCAACTCAGGAACACCCCGTCCTCCGAGCTTTTCCTGTGGGGTGAGGGGCTCTTTGGGCTGTAAGGTCGATACAGAACCAGAGTCGTTGCTGGCAGTGGTCATACTGTGTAGCTCTGTGGTTTTACCCTCTTTTTTTCTTTCGATAGTTTACGTTCATCACAGAAACATCAGAGAGGGGCCCTGGGGTGGCGTAGTCGGGTTAAGAGTCCGACTCTTGGTCTCAGCTCAAGTCATGACCTTGGGGTCCTGGGATCAGGCCCCATGTTGCAACCCCTGCTCAATGGGGAGTCTGCTTGACTCTCTCTCTGTCCCTCCCTGTCAGGGTGTGCGCGCTCTCTCTCTCAAATAAATAAATCTTAAAAAAAAAAACAAAACAGCGAAAACGAAGGTATGGAGGAAGATTAGAAGAGGCATCTGTGACCCCACTTTCCCGCGATACCCACAGTTCACCATGCATGTTTTGAGATTTATCCTTCCAGAAGCTTTTCCTGTGTGTATGTACGTGTGGGCGCACCTGTGTATACTGTGTCTTTTTTTGGTAACGAAACACACAATAGATATTTTCCTATGTGAGTCAATAAACTGTTACTTCTTGCTTTTGAAACTTTTAAGTTGGAGTTTAAGGGGATGCGGGGGGGGGTTGCGGAAAAGCAGGCACATCACAAGTATACACCCCGATGACTGATGATACAAAATGAGCACAGCCTTCCCGGGTCCCCCAGGCCAAGGAACGGAAGTCTTCCAGCACTCCCGGTCCCCGCGCCTCGTCGCCGTTCCCTCCCTCCGGCCCCAAATGGGACATCTTGTCCGACGTCCACCATCATGGACTAGTTCGGCCTGTGTTTGAGTTGGAGGGGAGTGGAATCAGTGTGTGTTTCTGTTGGCTTCTTTCCCTCCACGTTCTGTTAAGTGACGGCCATCTGACACTCTGTCCATTTTAATGACCACGCGGTGACGTCTGCCGCACAGCGGGCTTTGACCACGGTTGATGGGAAAGATGTTTTCAGACTTTGACTACACTAAGCCAGGCTATGTCGAACATTTTTGCGGCCCTATCTGATTATTTCCTTTGAATCAACTGATAGGAAAACTGAGGGATCAAAGGATTGCGTGTCGTTAAGGTATTTTAGAATTATTGCCAGATTGGGCTCCAGGGAGTCATGCAAGGTGCATCCTGCCAGGTGTTTTGGGGGGAGCCCATCCCTGGCACCCACGTGGCTGCTGGGCGTTTTCATGCTGCCGTATCGGTGATGCCATGAGAGGCAAGGTGGGGCATTTCATACTTTCCAGTTTTTAAATTACAGGTTAGGTTGAGTGTCTTTTTCTCACATTTATTGTCTATTTGTATTTCTTGGTTGGGTTTGGGGGTTTTTTTGGGTCTGTTATACTCTCAAGGTATACTGTTTTTCTGCTTGAAAAGAGCTGTATTGAATATGATAAATAATAAAAAATACGTCAAAAATATCTTTTTTAAAAAAGATCTTATTTATTTATTTGACAGAGAGAGGTACAGCAAGAGAAGAAACGCAAGCAGGGGGAGTGGGAGAGGGAGAAGCAGGCTTTCCGGTGAGCAGGGAGCCCCATGTGGGGCTCAATTCCGGGACCCCGAGATCATGACCGGAGTGCAAGGCAGGCGCCTAACGACTGAGCCACCCAGGCGTCCCTTATCAAAAATATCTTTATCCAGTTTACCATTTGCCTTTCAGCTTTGTGGGTTTTTTTTGTGTGTTGGTTAAAAGCTGACTTTTTTTTTTTTTAAGATTTTATTTATTTATTTGAGAGAGAGAGATCACAAGTAGGTAGAGAGGCAGGCAGAGGGAGAGGGGGAAGCAGGCTCCCTGCTGAGCGGAGAGCCCAATGCAGGGCTCGATCCCAGGACCCTGAGACCATGATCGATCCAAAGGCAGAGGCTTAACCCACTGAGCCACCCAGGCGCCCCAAAAGCTAACCATTTTTTAAGGATTTTTCTTTTGAAGTGATCTGTAAGCTCAAACGGGGCTCGAACTCACAACCCTGAGATCAAGAGCTCTACTGAACTGAGCCAGCCGGGCAGCCCAAAGCTGCCCATTTTTTATGTAGTCTGATCTACTGATGTTTAACTTTATGTTTTCCTAGCATTTTTTTAAAGATTTTTTTTTTATTTATTTGACAGAGAGAGATCACAAGTAGGCAGAGAGGCAAAGAGAGAGAAGAGGAAGCAGGCTCCCCGCTGAGCAGAAAGCCCGATGTGGGCCTCGATCCCAGGACCCTGAGATCATGACCTGAGCCGAAGGCAGAGGCTTTAACTCACTGAGCCACCCAGGCGCCCTCTTCCTAGCATTTTGTATAGAAAGTTCTTTTCTAGCCCCGAATTCTCTTCTGTCACTAGCGTGGAGTCCTTTCTATTACGTCATTGTTCATATTTCGGCACTTCCTTCAGGAGCGTGATGTCAGCAGAGGGATGGTTTGGCGGCCGGATATGCCCCTGGAAGCTCTCTGCCACCTGCGTGCCCTTGGGAGGTTACCCAGACGCTCTGTGCCTCGGGGTCTGTACCTGCAAGATGGGCTCGATGCTAGTACACGTTAACCCAGGGGTTTGTGGGCTTAAATCATAACTATTTGCAAACTTTTTCGTTTCAGGCCTCCTTCCTTTATACTCTTAAAAATTCAGGAGTCCAAGGAACTTCTCTTATGGGGGTTATATACATAAATTGATATTTACCGTATTAGAAATTAAAACTGAATATATTTAAAAACATACAAATATAAGTTTATTTAAAAAATAATAGCAAACCCATTATATGTTAACATGGATAAGTTTTTTGTCCCCCTGAAACCTGAACTATGTTTTCCAAAACAAAATACAATGGGAAGAGTGGCACTGGACTGCAGTTTGCAAATCACTTTAAAGATTAAAAAAAATTTTTTTTAAGTAATCTCTACAGTCCACGTGGGACTCAAACTGATGACCCTGAGATCAAGGGTCACACACTCCACTGACTGAGCTGGGCGGACCCCTGTGCAGATCACTTTTTTTTTTTTTAAAGATTTTATTTATTTGTCAGAGAGAGCGAGTGAGAGAGAGAGAGAGAGAGAGAGAGTGCAAGCGCACAAGCAAGGGGAAAGGCAGGCAGAGGGAGAAGCAGGCCTCCCACGGAGCAGGGAGCCCCATGTGGGACTTGATCCCAGGACCCTGGGATCACGACCTGAGCCAAAGGCAGATGCTTAACCCGCTGAGCCACTCAGGCCTCCCTGCAGATCATTTTCATGTCTGGTTTAGTAACAGATACTTGGATTCTCGTATCTGCTCCTGTATTCAGCTCTTGTGATATGTTGTTTTGATTGAAGTGTATGAAGAAAATCCAGCTTCACGCAGATGAGTGGTTGGAAAAGGGAAGAATGTTTTATTAGCCTCTAGATATTTTCTTTTGAGACTACATTTAAATTCAAATGTGATAGTTTCTTTAAGGTAATTTGAAATGTAGAATCTGCAGCCATATTAATGAATTTTTCATATTTTGTTACACTAAGATCCATCGGATTGTCTTGTACCCTGGATGGATTTTTGACACAGGTATGATTTTGTAACATCACATACTGGTCATTGGAAAAATACTGGCTCACAGAGTCATACAGATCTTCTAAATGTGGACATATTTCATTTCAGCAACATCCATAAATTACATATGTTAACATCATCACGTGTAGTGTTGCAAAGTCTTTGTGTTTTGGGAAGCTGTCAGACTTACGAGGGCTGATGCAAGTTTTCCAAAATTCGATCGTTTCCCTTAAAGCTCCAGCTTGATCATTGGCAACAATGATTCTTGAAAGGGCGGGCTCACCTTGTTCATTTGGGGGACCATCTCTGCCAGATACCCCTTTCGGAGTGACCGGTGTTTTTCGGTTGGCCGTTCTTTCTGTGAACAGAGAGGCTGGTTAACCATCTCTGCCAGATACCCCTTTCGGAGTGACCGGTGTTTTTCGGTTGGCCGTTCTTTCTGTGAACAGAGAGGCTGGTTAGAGTGACAGCTCAGACAGGCTCGTAGGTACCTTTCTCCCAGACACCTGTCTTGCCCCCACGCAGCCCAGGGTCGTGCTCCGTCATCACACAGAATAGTAAACAGACGTGTACTCGAGGGCTGAGCTTCAGTGAAATTAGTTTTACTGCTTCATTCAAGGCTTTTTTTTTTTTTT
>LNAC01000047.1:4476399-4486660 GCA_002007465.1 Ailurus styani | reverse complement strand
CCCCCCCCCCCCCCCCCCCCGCTCCAGGGAGTTTTCCATCCCCGTCCTCTCGCTCCTCCCTGAAAAATCCGACCGGCAGGGGCCCTCCCATCCAGATAACACCTTCTTGTTTTCCAGAACAGCCCAGAAGGGCCACAGAGAGACTGCACCTGGGGAGACCCCGTCGTCTCTCTCTGCCTATTCGGAGTCATGGAGGCCAAGCCTCTGTCTGTAGCACGGAACAAACACTGAGCTGCTGGGAACTTCCTAAATCTCTGCAGCTGACTCGGGGAGAGCGGCCGCCCCACACCGTCCGGCAGTTGCTGGTTCTCGAATGGTCTCCTGTGTGCGTCTCCAGCGACCCCTTGGGCCCTGGAGGCGATGTCTTCTCTATTCTGTGAACCCCCACACCCCCCGCGGGCTGGGCTCACAGGATCTCAGCGTTGCTCTGACTCTTGCGAGCAGGGAAGCTTGACGTTCTCCTGCGACAGGGGAAGAAGTACGTGCTGTCTTGTTGCCGTGTGGTGTGTGGTCACAGAGGGTCAAACCTAAAAATACTGGAGCGCATTGGTCAGGATTAGATTTGGCTGTGAGTAACAGGACAAGCCAAATAACTGGTTTACACAAGATGGAAGTTTATTTCTATGTCCTGTCCAAGGCCAGAGCTTTGCAGCCCACGCCTGGCGTGGTGGTTCCAGTCCGCGGATTCCTTGGGGGAACTTGACCGTTCCCATTCCCAGGGTGTGGCTTCACGTGCTCGTGGTTCGTGGCTGGGAACCGTCAGTCATCACATCTGTGTTGCAGACAGCGGGGTGGAGGAGGGGAGGAAAAGGGGCCCATAGGGAAGATTCTGGAACTTGCCTCCTGACACTGCCCCTTATGTTCCATTAGTTGGGACGGGTCACTGGTACCTGCAAGGGAGGTGGGGTGTGGGGTCCTACCCGTCACCTGGTTTGTTTAATTCACATGGCAGGGAGGGAGGGGGTGGAGGCATTGTGGGCATTTTGGTCAAACCTGAGGACACCCCCAGGCTGAGAAGTGGGGCCAGCACTTCTGGGACTGTGGAGTCTCCCCAGGGAGATCCCCCCCCCCCCCGGGGCAGGGTCAGTCTTGGGACCAGAAAGCCCAGGCCCCATGGCCAGCAAGAGGATGCACAGAGGCTCCCTGGGGCTCAGAGGCAGCCCAGTGGCAACGGTTAGAGCCAGGGACGTGGGCCAGCCTCTCCTGAGGGGTCACTCTGCCCGGGAAGTGTGGCCTGTGTCTGGGCTGCTGGGGCCTGAGGGAGGCGATAAGCTCCCTCCCCGGAGGGTGGCGGGCAGGCCAGGGGACTCACAGACTGGGGACTCACCGAGGGGCTGCAGTAGCTGTGGCCGAGGTGGCCGGGATGCCGTGTACGCAGGGCTGTCCCAGGGAGCAGGTCCGGGAGGCCAGGGAGGCCGCAGAGCCCCAGACCCGCGCGCCACTTCGTGAGAAACCAGAGATCTACGCTTCTCTTCAAAACCCCTTGATCCCCAAGTACTGGCAGCTAATGAGAGCGGAAAATAGCATACCTGCCGAGATCCAGCCAGGGGCGCACGGGACGCTTTTGGCCTGCGGACCGCAGCCTCCTTCCCTAGACGGGATGCTTCCTGTGGCGTCGGGGGGAGAACTCGGGGGAAAGCGTGGAAGACTCGCTTCGCGTGAGGCAGCTTGACTTTTTAAAAATTTCGTTTAAAAAATGTTTTCCTCCCCAGTTTTGTATTTGGAAAACTTTCAAGCCTGCAGAAGAGTTAAGAGGAGAGTTCAGTTCGTGTCTGTCCTCGCCCGTGGCTGACATTTGCTGCATTTGCTTGTGCTCTCTGTCTCTCTGTCTGTCTGTCTCTCTGTCTGTCCGTCTCTGTCTCTCAACCACAGTGACAGACGCCAAGGGGCTCCATCTCTAGACCTTCAGCCTGGGTCTCCCAGGAGCACAGTATCCGCAATATCATCACACCCAAGGAGTTAACTTATTTATTTATTTATTTATTTATTTTTTAAATTTTTTTTAAAGATTTTATTTATTCATTTGACACAGAGAGAGAGATCACAAGTAGGCAGAGAGGCAGGCAGAGGGAGAGGAGAGAGGAGGAAGCAGGCTCCCCGCTGAGCAGAGAGCCCGATGCGGGCCTCGATCCCAGGACCCTGAGATCATGACCTGAGCCGAAGGCAGCGGCTTTAACCCACTGAGCCACCCAGGCGCCCTGGAGTTAACTTATTTATTCCGACATGCGATCCATAGTCAAAATTTCCCACTTGTCCCCAGAATGTTCTTTAGACTCTTTCCCCCTCCCTAATCCAGGTTCTTGCAGAGACAGAGCTTCCTGTCAGGCAGAGCGGACCTACAGAGGAGCTTCAGAGGTGGAGGGGTGCCCCCAGGCTAGGAGGCGGGAGCCCCGTCTCTGTCCAGCGGCCGTTAGGGGAGCCGGGAGGGAGGCCAGCCCCCCGCCCCGCAGCCTCTCCCAGCTCCGGCGCTCCATTGGCGGGGCACCTGCTGCCCTTGCCGCCTCCCGCTTGCCGCAGCTCCTCAGTCACTCTGCCCACTCTGCCCACTCCCGGCTCCAAGCCCGCCCACACTGTCATCTCCGGGGTGACAAGGATGACGCCTCCCTGCCCGAACTCGGACCCTCGACGGCTAGCCCGGAACTCCAGGCCCATCCCGCGGTGGCCGGCCACCTGCGGCCTACGGGGGAATGTTTCCAAACATTCCTCCACCTTCTGGTTTTAACATTTAGGTCTTTTTTTTTTTTTTTTTCAGTTTAGAAAAAAGTGAAAACATTTCAGAAACGTACTTTGTCGCCCCTGAAGGGCTCTTGGGATCCCAGACCCCTGGTGGCTTTAGTTTATATTCTTACCTCCTAGTTTTCAATAGAAGGGGGCTGGGGGTGGAGGGGGTGGAAGGGTAGGTTTGGGTGACCCTCAGAGACGTGAGGCCATGTGCCCCCCAGCAGAAGCCACGTGACTCTGCCCCCCCCGAGCTGCGGAGCCTGTCGTTGGCACTGATTCATGGCCACCTCTTCTGTAAAGTTGGGGGGGGGTCATAAACCCTGTCTCACCTGCTTCTGAGGTGGTTGACATTAGCAATGACAAGAAACCCACAAAGCTCTGAAAAGTCCCATCAGGCTGTATGCGTGCAGTGATTATTGTGGGACCGTGGGTGGCAAGGGGCAGCGGGCACTGGGGGTGGGGGGGACAGAGACCCGGAGCTGGGGTTGCACAGCGGGGGGGCACCGAGGGGGCGCCCTAGGTGCCGAGCTGTGACCTTGGCCCACTCTGAAACCATTACAAATAACTCTACTTTAAAACCATGTTCCCAAAGTAATCCTGTTCGTCGTTGGAAATTGAGCAGCGATGGATAAACCAAAGGAAAGTAAATACATCACTCGGTGCCCCCCACTCAGGAGTAAGTAAACATCCTCGCTGTCTTTTGTGCCTACTAGTCGTGGGGTGCCGCCCTTGTTCCCATCACCCCCGAGCCAGGCAGGGTGGGGAGATAATGAGATGGAGCTGATTTGTTCCGTCATTATGTCTGCAGTCCCTCCCCTGAGCCAGGCAGCCGACGGAGCCAGGAAGGACGCAGGGTGGCCCCTGCCAGGAAGAGCGTGCTGTGGAAGGGAATGGAGTGTTCCATCTTGCAATGATCACAATGGGCTGTGGGTGTTGAGAGGCGGGGCGGAGGGGTAGGGGGTGAGTGTGTCATCAGGGAGGGCTTCCTGGAGGCGCTGGGCTTTAACCTCTAGGGGTGGGTGGCAGGTGGGAGGGTGGGGGGAGGAGGGCAGTCCAGGTGGGAGCAGGATTGTGTGGGAGCGGCTTCCTCCTCACCCTCTTGGGAAGGACTGAGACCTGCTCCGGGTGCCAGCCGCCCGCTCCTCTGTGAGGCCTGGAAGCTTCAGGTGCCTGGGGCTGGTCGTACGCTCCTCTCATAAATATTTCCTGAGCATCTGCTGGGCGCTGTGCTGGTGCTGGGGCCGCGATGTGGAGCAGTCAGGCGCTGTGCCGGCTCGGAGAGGGCCGGGGGGCGACCGAGGGAGCCCCACAACCCCGCCAGTGAGGCAGCTGGGAAATAAAAGGGCTTGCGGATGGACAGAGAGTGCGGCGTGGGGTGCTGTGGGCAGACAGTGTCTCCAGAGGCTCAGAGTGGCCTCCCTGCGGAGGGACATTTGAGCCAGGAGCCCAGGAAGGGACGGCCCTGTGAACAAGCTGAAGAACGTTCCAGGCAGAGGGTGGTAGTTGTGCAGCCTTCCTGAGGAGGAGCGGGCCGGGGGCGCTGGCAGAAGGAGGGGACTGTGGCCAGGCCAGGCCGGGAGCGGGGTCAGAGGGCGGGGCCTCGCAGCAGTGTGACCTGATTCGGGGTTTTAAAGGATCCTCTGGCTGCCGCATGGAGGATGGATTGTGGGGGGCAGGAGGGAAGGACAGGAGCTGGTGGCCTGGACCGGGTGGTGGTGGCAGAAGTGGGAAGGTGCGGGAGGGCAGACCTGTTCTGTGGGGAGAGTCCCAGAGTGGGCAGAGGACTTGCCCAAGGTCATGCGGAGTAGGGCTCTCTGGGTTCGAGGTGATGGTCAGGAGCGGCTGGAAACCTGCCTAAGTGGCCCCTGCTCTGCCCTGTCGCTTGCTCAGGATGGGAGCCAGCAGACTGCTGAGCCCACCGATTCCTCCTGACCCTTCCTTCTATAGGCCTTGTCTGGGTGAGGGCCCTGGCCCCGGCAGGGAGGTTCAGATCCAGCAGTGGCCAGGAGGGGATGAGGGAAGGCGGGGAGAGAAGTGCATGAGGATGGGTCCCCGGGAGGGGAAGGGGGGCCGATGAGTTGGAGCCCCGGCTGAGTGTCAGGCTGGCTGGCGGTTGCTTTCTGCACACTCACTGATTTCAGCCTCATACAGCCCAGCTCAGGAGGCGCACAACGCCCCTCCGTTTCGAGGAGCAACTGACACCCAGAGAAGGTAAGCCACACGCCCAGAGTCACTGAGGAGTGGTAGAGATGGCAATCAGCCAGTCTTGGGCCCGAGAACCCATGCTTCCCAGAGTCAGAGCTGTTGTGTCCCTGACTAGGTGCCGGGCCATTAGAGAGTCCCTTGCAACTTCCGTGAGTCCCCACTTTTCTATCTGATAACTGGGAATGCTGCAGCGGCTTCCTAGGGAGTCCCCATGCCTGGAACAGGGTCATTAAGTTCTTACCTGCAGCAGAGCCACCCTAACGCCCCCCCCCCTCTGGCCAAGGGGTGCCCACTGGACCGCAGAGCACGAGAACTCAGCAGCACTGTCCCGCAGAAATGTCACGTGGGCCACCTGTGTTGTTTTAGTCCCATTAAGAATGGGAAAAGAAATAGATGAACGTAATTTTAATAACGTCTTTTAACCCAATGTGTCAACATAGAATCATTTTGACATGTATGAACGTAAAGGATTGTTAATGGGATAGCTACATCTTTTGGCACTAACTCCTTGAAATCTGTGTGCGTCTTACACCTCTTGCATATCCCGCTGACATTGCTGGACGTAAGAAATGACAAAGCTGTCTCCCAGATTGGCTGGGTGACCAAACTTCAGCGGCCACGTCTGAGACCCTCTTTGTTGCACTTCCTCACCGGAGCTTACTGGTGTTGGTATTTTAACGTTTGTTGATCTAATGTGTTTTGCTGATGATGAATGGTGCCGGGTGTATATTTATATACTTATTTAGCATTTGCATATGCTTTCGAATCTTGCCCATTAAAAGAAAAAGGATTTTATTTTTAAGTAACCTCTACCCCCCAATGTGGGCTTGAACTTAGAACCCCGAGATCAAGAGTCATACACTCCACTGGCCAGGCCAGCCAGGTGCCCCATCTTTTGGTCATTTTTCATTGATTTCTTGTTAATTTGGTACCGACTTGTAAGATTTGGCACCTCTTTTTTGGGGGAGAGGGGTCGGGATTAAATGAGATACTACAGGTCAAGTGCTTTGCACGCAGAGATCCACTTACTGGTCTTCCCGGCATCCCCTCTCTGCAGTGAGGGTCACTGGCTATCTCAGGCTGCTGTTTAGACGTCCCACACCCCTCAAACGCAGGGTGACCACATAGCCGGATTTGGCTCGTGTAATTACACACTCGCGCAGTGTCTGCTCAGCACCATTTCCCTGTGATCACAACACGGTCTTTCCCTTCGCTCAGGCTGCAGGGGGCGTGGCCCAGCCGGGGAGCCTGGGCGTGGGAGGCAGGAGCTCTGGGTTTCAAATTCTGTTCTTGTGACTTGGAACACATCGCCTTCCCTCTCTGGGCCTCTGTTTCCTCATCTGTGGGAAGAGAGGGTTGGACTAGTGGACCTCTGGGGGCGTAGCCCGCTCTGAAGCTGCTTTTGGGGGCCTGTGGTGATAGCTGGCTGTCGTGGTTCCAGGAGTCACATCTTTCCTTGAGGTGGGACTTGGGATTCTGCAGGAGGGTCTGGGGTCCATCCCGGTAGGCAGGGAGGGAGGACAAAGGGACAAGTCTGGGGTCAGCTGACGTGCAGCTTTCTGCTTCAGTCCCGAGAGCCAAACTGTGCTTTGGAAAAGCCTGCAGGATTAGCCAAGCCTGAAGGTCACGGCTGCTGCATGGAGACAGGGACAAAGAAGGTGGGGACTTGGGAGCTTTGGATTACAGATGAGGAAACAGACCAGAGTGGGGATGATTCAGTTCTATCAAGAACCGTATGAAAAGAAACGGCCTTAAACTCTTGAGGTGTTTTGAGCTGAGGCCTGAGGAGTCTGCTCTTGAACCTCTTGCCTGTCCCGGCTGCTCCAGCACCTCCTCCGCTTGAATGCTGCCATGGACGAGAAGCTCACCACTCTGCAGCCTGGGCATTTGTGCTGTAACGTCCGGCAGTCAGTTGATTAGCTGGAGCTCATGTTCCAGCCTCTCCACTGTGTGTGGAGGCAGGCGGACGCGTGTCCATGTGGGGAACTTCCTCAGACGCCGTGATAGCTGTAGTCCAGATGACTCTGTGGCTTTTCAGTTGGTCGCTGAGGGCTTCTGTGGGTGAAATGGGGCCTGGAGTCCTCTCTCCCTCGCTGGGAGGCTGTGTCTGGGGTGCTCTGGCAGAGAATGGAGTGGTTGAGTGGGGGTCCAAGAGGGAGGGAGGGAGGGTGTGGGGCGTGCTCTGGCTGTCAGGGTCAGCTGGGTAGAGGCAGGAAGGCAAACTGATGAGCACTTGACAGCTGCTGCTGTTCGTTTGTCCTTCTCTGAAAATGGACTCAGTAAGGGCAGGACCTTATGGGCTTGTTGGATACCTGCTGCTTTGTCGGTGCTTTTAAGTGTTAACAAGCAGACACAAAGGAGAAGGTGAAAGGGGACCTAGTTTGGTGGAGAATATTCTTTTTTTTTTTTTTTTAAGATTTATTTTGTTTATTTGAGAGAGGGAGCAAGAGCAGGGGGAGGGGCAGAGGGAGAGGGAGAAGCAGGCTTCCCACTGAGCAGAGAGCCCGATGTAGGACTCTATCCAAGGACCCTGTAGACCATGACCTGAGCTGAAGGCGGACGCTTAACCCACTGAGCCACTTAGGCGCCCCTGACAGAGAACATTCCTCCCTCAAATTATGGTTTTCTTTGGTCTCTTTTCTTTTCTTTTTTCTTTTTTGTCCTTTCTTTTTTTCTTTCTTCTTTCCCTCCTTCCTTCCTTCCTTTTTTTTCTTCCTTTCCTTTCCTTTTCTTTCCTTTCCTTTCCTTTCCTTTCCTTTCCTTTCCTTTCCTTTCCTTTCACCCCTCTAGCAATCTGGCAGAAACTCATGCACCCCCTTTCCAGAATGTTTTCAAGTGCACAGACTGTACGGGCTTACAGAGGAAGTAGGTTGTATTCAGAGAGCTATCAAAACACTAAAAAACAAATTGGTGATGTAGTAAATACATGTTGTTGGTTATTATTTTGTGAACAAGATCGCCAATGAAGCAAACTAAGGTTAACTTTTATTTTGTGAAGACACATCCGTGACCAGGCTATTGTCGCTCAGCTCGGATGGGGACGTTAAGCTGGAGTGTGCCTTTGATGGGCACACGTCTGCGTGGCCGACACCCAAGTGACTGTGACTGTCCTTTCGGTCTCTGGCGTTGAGAACCCGTTTGCAGATGGCACGGGAGCATCTTTCGAGCTTGCTGGGCACGGTGAGGTTAGGCTTCATTCTGGGCTCCTTGGGAATCACCTGCTCGTAAGGTCCCTTGTGAGAACCTGGGGGCCGCCAGGCGCACAGTGGCCCAGAGTTGGCCAGTCACAGTGCCCCAGTGCCTGTGGGCAGGGCCCCGGGTCCCTGTGGCTTTGAAGGAGGGATGAGTGCAAGCCGAGTTTCCAGACACCTGCATGGCGGCGGTGGGCTGTAAACCGCCCGTGAGTTCATGGCCACCACGTCCCAGGCTCTGTCGCACAGTGGGGACATAGCCTTCGCTCGTGATCAGACGAAGTTCTGGACTAGCATAATTGTTTATAAACCATCCAGGCTCTGTGGACCCGTCTTTCAGTCTGCCCACACCCCTTCCCGCCCTCCCTTCCCCCCCCCAAGCAGAGGCGTGAGCACTAGGGACCCCCGCAACATGCCCCCTACCCTGCCGACCGCCTTCCCTGGTAGTGGGCAGTCGGGGCGTGACCACCGGGCCCACCGGTCATAGCAGCTAAATCCGTTTGGGTCCGGAAGAGGCTTTTGGACTGTGCCATCCCTCCTGTCATCTTAGGGCCGGGGACGTGGGGGAGGTACTCGGGCCCTGCAGGGGCGGCTGAGGCCCACTCCGGGCAGGGTGGGAGCGGTTTCAGGAGGAGATCTGCAGCCTGGGAGGCCCGGAGATCCTGGGGCTTCACCCTCCTCCAGACGGTTTGGAAGCTGGTCAACTTTCAAAGGATACTGCCCTTCCTCAGCCCCGGAGCCCGCAGCTGTGCGCATGGGTATCGTCTCCTGGGGGCCTTGCCGGGGTACCGCTGGGGCCTGCTGTTGCCTGTGAGCCGTGAGAAGGGGGAGCGGCTGGAGCTGGAGCTGCGGGGTGTCAGCCGCACCTCAACCCAGGGCGGCCAGGGCCTGGCTTGGCCTGCCCACAGCTGCCTCCCGTCGGCCCTTCCCATATCCTGTCCCTCGTGCCCTGGTTGGGGACAGCTACCCGTGCTCCTGCAGGACACTCCTCCCAGCCATGCCTCCCTGGCCCAGGCGGCTGAGAGGTGTCTGGACAACTTCGGCGAGCTGTGTTGGGGGCCCGCCGAAGCCGGCGAAGTAGAGGGAAGTTTCTGGCTCTCCCGTCGGCAGCCTGGGGCCCAGCGCAGCCCCTCCTGTTCTTCGAGCAGCGTGCGTTTCTGTTTAGGAACAGAGAGGCTCATTCCGTCTGCCTTTGACAGAGACCGAGAGAGAGGGAAGGGGGAGGGAGAATTGGACGGGGGGTGGCGGGGCTCCTACAGGCACAAGGTAGGCATGTTGACCGAGCTGTCGCGTGGTTGCTGGGGGTTTTCCAGGATGACAAGGCAGGGCAGGAGGGACAGAGGGAGCCCTTTGCAGACCGGAGAGGGACGGGGACAGGTGGTGCTGTGGAAGGTCTGAGGGGCGCTGGATGCTTCTAGGCACTCTGTCGAGGCGGCTCTGGGGAGAGGGAGCCCGAGGGCTCGGGGCCTGGGACGCTCGGTCTTCACACTGACCTGCTGACCCCTGCCTCCGCCGCCCACGTCTCGAGGTGCTGCTGGTGGTTTCCAGATCCGGGGTGCGGGGAGCGTGGCTTGTGCTCAATCTGCGGATCGTCTACACCATGTGGAGCTGCGCACCCCGGGCTGAGGGGTCGTCGTGTCTGGGGACCGCTCCGCACGCCCTGCCGCAGCTCCTCGTCTGTCTCTGGCCCTTTCCCCAGACGTTCTCTTCCTTGTTCTCAGTACGCTTTAACTTTATGACCCGGAGGAGAAAAAACAAAGGAGACGACGCAAACGAACTCTCATCTCACTCGGTCATAACCTACGTGAGCATCTTGATGTGTGTCTCTCGGGCTTTTCTGCTGATGCGGTTTCACGGAGTGACATGGGATCATAGCCCATCCTTGCCTTGCAACCCGCTCCTTTGGTGCCTGCGTCCTCGATGCCTTTCCAAATCCACCAGGGTGACGCTTTCAATGGCTGCTTAACCTTTCACCTTCGAGATGCTGCTCCTTCCCTGCTTTATTCAGCAGAGCCGCTGCTGTTGGCTGGAGGGGGTTCTTGGGGTTTGGCCCTTGTAAAGGACCCTTCCAGCAGCAACCCATCCCAGAAGCCTGGTTTTGCGGACATCCTTAAGTATTTCTCTGGGAGAGAACCCCCCCTGCC
>LNAC01000047.1:4390634-4476214 GCA_002007465.1 Ailurus styani | reverse complement strand
CTTCCCCCCGCCACCCCCGGGGAATTGCTGCATCCAGCAGGGCGCCCAGCCTGCCTCGGCAGGGCAGAAGCTTTGGCTGTGATGGTGATACTGACCACGGCGATGTTAAGGTCAGGGGCCTGGCGCTTTCACTGAACCCTTGGATGTCCGCAGCCTCGTTGTGTGACAGTCACAGCTAGACTATGCTCCTGCAATCCTGTTTCCATCCACCTTCTCTCCCTCTCTTTTTTAAAGATTTGTTTGTTTTAGAGAGTGCACACGAGGGAGCCAGTGAGAGTGTGAGCAGGGGCAGAGGCAGAGGGAGAGGAGAGGGAATCCCAAGCAGACTCCATGCTGAGCACATAGCCCGACTCTGAGCTCAATCACATGATCCTGAGATCGTGACATGAGCCGAAATCGAGTCAGACTTTTAACTGACTGAGCCCCCAGCCCTCCCCACCCCCCGCCCATCCACATTCTTCAAACCCAAGCTTGATTTCCCTCCATACCTGCCCCAGGTTCCACATCTTCCCATCTTGGGGTCTGGCTCCCTGTGGCCTGACCCAGTCACTCAGAGCCCTACGTCCTGACCTGGTCTGGAGGGTTAATTAACCCCTTCCTGACGGTCATATTTTTGCTAGAGCAGTGTAACTGTAAGGGGTCAGGGGCTGTGTCTTTATGTCTCTTTATGTCTGTAACCCTCCCAGAGCAGCAGCCAAGGGACAGGCACACGGTAGGCACTCAGTGAACAGGTGGGAGACAGCATACCTGCCCTCTGTCCCCAGCTACAGGATGAGCTGGCCCTTCCTGGGCCTTACACTTGGCATCTGGGCAGTGGGGGTGGAGGTGGGCTAGGTCCCGCCCTGCCGTGGATTTTCCCACCCCTTCCCCTCCACTACGTGCCTTCTCATCCCGCAGGTCTGGGGTCCTGAGGCTGCCAGCGGACTATGGGCACCACGGCCAGCACAGCCCAGCAGACGGTTTCGGCGGGCGCCTCCTTCGAGGGCCTCCAGGGCAGCGGCACGATGGACAGTCAGCACTCGCTCAGTGCCCACTCCTTCCAGACCACGGGCTTGCACAACAGTAAGGCCAAGTCCATCATCCCCAACAAAGTGGCCCCCGTCGTGATCACGTGAGTGGCGGGGGGGTGGGGTGGGGGTGTGTGTGACCGTGTCCCTGGAAGACATGCTTGGGGCAGCTGTCCAGAGGAGTGGTGGCATAAAGCACTTAGTCTGCAAACCGCTTTCATAGATGAAGACACTGAGGCCTAGAGAGGTTAAGTGGTTTGTCTGGAGTAACACAGCAATCGAGTGACTGAGTGGGTCTCCGTTTTGTCTCTTAGCTCATGGCCACAGGGCCAGGGAGCATGGAGAAGGAGGAGTGGCTGGCGGGGGGACGCCCCTTTGAAAATCATTTTTGGCCGAACATTTTCAAGGGGAGTTCATAGATTTGGATGCATAGAATTAGGTTTTCATTTTTCATAACTAGTCATGGTTTGAAACCGGGGTTAATACCAGGTCATGAAAGAGCTGTGGGTTCAAACAGCTGGAAGCTCTTGGTCACCTCTCTTAATTAGGTCCTTGAAGGTTTTCCTGGAGGAGGCGGAGGGTGGGCTCTGGCACCATATTTTGAGACACGTGGATATACCACCTGTGTCTAGAGGAGGGGGGCCCAGAAGGGGGGCTCTGCGACCCTGTCTGCCCTGTGGGGTCCGTGAAGGAGTGGGTGCTGGGAGCCGGAGGCCAGGAGGACCATAGAGGCTTGGGCTCTGTCTCCTGGTGACTCGGGAAGCCTCGGCTTCCGTCGAATCCGCCTCTGGGTCTGTCCAGCATTCGAGAAGTAAGACGCGGTGAGCTATGAACGAACTGTCTTCCACACACGGAAGTTTGGCCAAGACCTAGCAGGTGGGACTTCTGTGCAAGGAGACCTGAGGGGTGGGAATGATAAATCGGCCTGCTGGCTTTGGGGCCTGACGGGAAAGTTAGAATCCTAATCCGTTACTGTGCTCATGATAAGGGGAAGAGACGAGACATCATAGACAAGAGACTTGATACGTAGTCTCTCTGCCAGAGATGACACATCAAGGTTTGGCCCTTGAGGACAGTGTCGGAGATGCGCGTCCTCGGCCTTGCTCTTGACCTTGGGCAAATTCTTTACCCTCTCTGGGTTTTACTTTTCTTATCAGATTACATGGGGATGACGTGCAAAATACTAAACCAAGTGGTGTGGCTCAGAACAGTCACGGGCCTGCCGGAGTGGATTGTGCGGGCCTCTGGGAGCCTGCGTGAGCCCAGCACCCCTGGGGTTGTAGCATGTTTGCAGGGAAGGAACCTTAGCGATCACCCAACACAGGGCTTGGCAAACTGTATCCTGTGGACCAAATCCCACCTAGCATCTGTTGTAAATAAAGTTTTATTGGGACACCGCCACTCCTATTCATTTAGAGACTGTGAATGCTTAACACTTCAATAGCAGAGTTGTAGTTGCAACAGAAACTGTATGGCTCGAAAGCCAAGATTATTTACTGTCCAGTTCTTGATGTAAAAGGTTTGCTGACTCCTGATCTAATATGTTTTATTTATTATTTTTTAAAAGATTTTATTTATTTATTTGACAGAGAGAGAGATCACAAGTAGGCAGAGAGGCAGACAGAGAGGAGGAAGCAGGCTCCCTGCTGAGCAGAGTCCAATGTGGGGCTTGATCCCAGGACCCTGAGATCATGACCTGAGCCGAAGGCAGAGGCTTAACCCACTGAGCCACCCAGGCGCCCCTCTAATATGTTTTAGATCAGATGTGAAAACTGGATCTAAATACACGAACCAAGCTTCTGGGGGTAGAGAGATTTGTCCAGCATGTGGTGAGATGGAGGCCGAGCTGGCAGCGGGGCCCTACGTCTCTCGGCTCCTCACTTAGGGCTCCCCTGCCTCACTCATTCCACTGCCCTGTCTTCCCTGGACGCAGTTCTTTTGTAAAGAGGAGCAGACACCAGGGCACAAGTGTCTTATTCACTGTTATAACCGGCAAGAAAGCTTCTTGTGTCTTTTTTTTTTTTTAAATATTTTTATTATTTATTTATTTGACACAGAGAGAGATTACAAGTAGGCAGAGAGGCAGGCAGAGAGACAGGGAGAGGAGAAAGCAGGCTCCCTGCTGAGCAGAGAGCCCGATGCGGGCCTCGATCCCAGGACGCTGAGATCATGACCTGAGCCGAAAGCAGAGGCTTTAACCCACTGAGCCACCCAGGCGCCCAAAAGCTTCTTGTGTCTTGAGCAGACAGATTCATCCCGGTTTAGCATCTGGAGAAATCCGGTTTTATACCTGTGGGTTTTGCTTGAAATGGTCCTGTGTGTAGGTAGCACTATGACTAGTAAAAATAATTATGTTCATTAATGCTTACTGTGCCCAAGGCTCTTGGCTGAGCACTTACATTCAGCAGTGCCTTGAGCTCTCACAGTGGCCCTAGGAGGTGAGAATTACTGGAAAGGGAGCCACAGAGGGAGTGAGTGACTCCAAAGCCACAAAACTGCTGAGTAGTGGAGCTGGGTTCATGCCCAGGTCATGCAACCCCAAAGCCTATGTCCCGAGCCCCTTCACTGTGCCATGGAGTTGTTCTCAGAGACAATCTGATGGAAGGGTCCCCTGGAATCCCAGTAACCGTTTACTAGGAGGCCTTAAAGAAGACTGAAGCTTCTCTCTGCGCAAGAGTCCAGGAGGCATGCCAGACTGGAATGGCCGCTCTGTGATCAGCCAGGCCCCTCCTTTCTAGTTTCCCGCCACCACCAGCACCTACATCTCGCCGTCACTTCTGCATGCTAGCCAGGGTGAAGGAGAGAAAGTAGAAGGCACCCACCTTCCCTTTAAGGGAATGGCCCAGAAGCTGTACACATTATCACGTCTCCCCCATATCCCATTGGCCAAAACTCAATCACATGACCATCCTATAGCTGCAAGGGAGGCTGGGAAATGGAGTCCTCAGCCGAAGGGCCCAGTCATAATTCCAGGGGTCTGTTGCTGAGGAAGAAGGGGAGGGTGGATCCCGGGGCCTGGCTCTGCCACGGTCCGGCTGTCTCTGCCACAGACAGAAGGGTAGTTTCATGGGCGTGGGCGGGCTGGCCCTGTTGTGGGGTCTGGTGAGGATGGAGGCCGCCTTGATCAGGAAGGTTCCCTGACTCAGGCTCCACTCTTCCCTGACAGGTACAACTGCAAGGAGGAGTTCCAGATCCATGAGGAGCTGCTCAAGGCCCATTACACGCTGGGCCGGCTCTCAGACGCCACCCCCGAGCACTACCTGGTGCAGGTGAGGGTAGCCCGGCCCCTCCGAACCCCCTGGGCCTCCCCCACCCGCCGCCGGTTCTCCTTTCTCGCAGGGTCCCTCCCTCCTACTTTCCCCACTGACTCCTTCTGCGTTTCATGTACTCCCCCCACCCTCTGGGCTCCTCACCCGCGTCCTCTCACCCCCTGGTTTCCCGGGGCCGCACCCCCTGCCCCGTGGAGACCCCTGCTCGTCTCTTCTGGCAGGTCCCTGCCTCGCCCCAGCCTGTCCACACCCCCCCCTCGGAGCAGGAGGGAGAACAGAGTCGGGGGGATCCCAGGCCAGGCGATCTCTGTCCTGTTCTCGACGCTCCAGAGCTTCTCTGGCTTGGCTGTCTTTTCTCCCTCACATATGCCCTAGAAAGCCAGGTCCACATGCCCAGATGACTT
Organism: Ailurus styani; assembly: GCA_002007465.1. Classification (NCBI taxonomy): domain Eukaryota; kingdom Metazoa; phylum Chordata; class Mammalia; order Carnivora; family Ailuridae; genus Ailurus; species Ailurus styani. Next base: position 4,471,534 of record LNAC01000047.1, on the reverse strand, counting down.
TCATTTTTCTTGTTCCCTGCGGAAGCCCCTGGCCCTAGACCACTGCTCCGGCACCGTGTAGGTGCTCAGTAAATAGTCGGCGAATGGCTAATCACGCTGATTAAATTGTGTTTGTTGAAAGAGTAGCTGGGATTTTCTGGTGTCTGGAAGAACCGGTTCCATTTCTAATCCGTCCGGCAATGTGTGGGTCCTGTTGGAGGGGCATGGCCAGATGATGGCCGAGCTCTGTTGTGCCCAGGAATGGACTGCCCTGGCGCCTCTTGCTCTCACGCTTTTACTCTGTCCTCATCGCCTCCATTCACCCCCAGCTGGAGAGGAGAGAGCCCCGACTGTCCTCAGAGCTTCAGGACCTCAGGAAGGGGCTGGCGCACTTTTCTTCCAGCTGATTCCTGGGGCCCCGCCTGTGACTCCCTGCTAGGGCCCCTGCTCCAAGCCCTTCTTCTGGCCAAGGGAGACATTTGCCTTCTTCCTGGAAAGCTTCAGGCCCCACCCTAGAGCCAGCTTCAGTTTCCTGCGCCAGAAGTGCCACTCCCTGCTTTCTTTCCTCAAGGCCTGGCTCTGATGCTGCCTCCTACATGACGCCTTCTCTGATTCCCCATTAGGAGGAGTTGTTTTTCCCTGTCCCATGCTAAATGACACCCTTCTTGGGACCACAGATGGTCACATAGTCTGTTTGTTTTTTCCAAAAGTCTGCAGGCAACTTGAAGACCATGTCCCCCGCCCCTTCTCTCTGCTCCCCTTCCTCTGGGGCCTGGGACAGAGCTCCTCCTATAGAAGATGTCCCTGAGCCATCTGAGTAACCCTCTGTGGCTCTTCCCCTGCCAGGGACGCTACTTCCTGGTGCGGGATGTTGCTGAGAAGATGGATGTCCTGGGCACCGTGCGGAGCTGCGGGGCCCCCAACTTCCGGCAAGTGCGGGGTGGGCTTCCCGTGTTAGGCATGGGACAGCCCAGCCTCTCTGGATTCAGGCGGGTCCTCCAGAATCTCCAGAAGGATGGACACAAGGTAAGCGGGGCTGCTTCCGGGCAGGGTCTAGCCCCCCACCTCTGGCAAAGGGGCTCCTGGGAGAGGCCTGGCCACATGGTGGGGAGGGTGGCTGGGACCCAGACCATTCTCTGCCCGGCCTTGAATGCCGTGGTGATCATTGTGGTCGGCACGGTTGGGAAATCTCTTTCTCTCTGTGCAAGGTACTCAGTGAATGAATGATTGCATGGTGGTGGTGGGCGTTCATTTCTTCCCCCAGTGTTTATCAGGTGCTTGATTTATCCAGCGTTTCATGCTCGGAAGAGTGGGGATGTGAAAATGATCAGGATATGGTTCTCTCTGTAAGGGACCTGTAGTCCACAAAGTGAGCTGTGTTCACTGATCATGTGAGGATGAAGCAGGAATTAACACCAGGCGCTTCAGGCAAAGGACTGTGGGCCTGGAGAAGAGGGACAGTCAGGAGCAGGCGGCACTGGGACTGAGCTTAGCTTACTGGGTAGGATTCATGTCGCAGGGACGGGCGGGGGGGTGCTCAAAGGGGTGGGACCGGTCTATGCAAAGGCACAGAGGTGAGGCAGAAGGCCGTCCCGTGCTGGATAGCCGTGACACTTTCTTCCTCCTTCGGCTCCTGGCAGGAGTGCATCATCTTCTGTGTGCGGGAGGAGCCCGTGCTCTTTCTGCGAGCCGATGAGGACTTCGTGCCCTACACGCCTCGAGATAAGCAAAATCTTCATGACAACCTCCAGGGCCTGGGACCTGGGAGCCAGGCAGAGAGCTTAGAGCTGGCCATCCGGAAAGAGGTGAGGGTCCTCGGCGTGGGCGGAAGCCCCCCTCTCCCTGGCAGGCCGCGGGGAGCTGAGTTGGTACCCCAGCCCCCAGCTCCACTTTGCTCTCACCGGCCCATACTCACCCACTCTTCTGCCCTGCTCGCGCGAGCAGCTGGCTGCGAGTCCAGCTCACGGGCACCCCGGAGGAGGATTTCCTATTCTCGGCTCTGTTTGCTTCTGCCCCTTTCCACCCTGCGCACCTCCTGCCCGCTCAGCACCCGTGGTTGGCAGGGGCCCGGTGGAGTGGAAGGAGCGTTAGGAGCCCCAGCTCGGAGGCTCAGCCCTCTGCGAGCTGTGCGGCCCGGGTGCGCCTCTTCTCTCGACGGGCCTCTGGCTGTCTCTGAGATGCCTGCTCTCCTCCATCACCCGGACGCCTGTCAAGGTTTCGGAGGCTGCTGGCCCACTGCGGAGGTGTGTGCACGGAGCGTGGGGCTGGTGTCCCCGGAGACCCCCACGGGCAGGAACCTGGTTGTCGCCCATCTCCCTCGGGGACCTCGTCTCCTCTAGCACCCAGCTGACTGAGCTTCCCCTGTCCTTGCGTCTGATGGCTTAGCTGATTCCTGCTGCCTCCAGGACAGGGCACTTCCTCCCTGGCCCCAGCGTGGGCCGTGTCACCGTGTGCATAGGTGGCCGCCCTCGGGCCGCCTCTGACCCATCAGGCCTTCCAGGGCACAGAGCGGCTCTGGCCACGTGCTTCCCCCCAGAGGAGGCAGCCCATCCGTGGCCTCTGTGTGGCCTCTTCGCTCTAGAGCTCGGCCACGAAGGCCGGGAGGGGCCTGCAGGTCCGTCACGGCCCTCTGGCCCCCACCCTCCACGCAGATCCACGACTTCGCCCAGCTGAGCGAGAACACGTACTACGTCTACCACAACACGGAGGACCTGCGGGGGGAGCCCCACGCGGTGGCCATCCGGGCCGAGGAGGATGTGCGCGTGTCCGAGGAGGTGTACAGGCGGCCCCTCTTCCTGCAGCCTGCCTACAGGTACCGAGCGCCGGGCCTCCCCGGCGTCAGCAGCCGGCTCGGGCCGCACGGATGCCAGCGTGCTGGGCGGGGTGCTCTTGGCCCTGCTCCCCAGCCGTGGCCACGCTCTCACGGTCTGCAGGCCGGGCCGGGCCCCCACAGCCATCTCTCCCGCAGGAAAGCAGGGCTGGGGCGTGCCCGGGCTGCATGGCCTGCCTGACGGGTCTCTCCCCCTAACCTGGCAGGTACCACCGCCTGCCCCTGCCAGAGCAAGGGGCCCCCCTGGAAGCCCAGTTTGATGCCTTCGTGAGTGTCCTCCGGGTAAGTCAGGGCAGGAGGGGGCGGGGGGAGCGCAGAGTAGGGACAGGAGCCTGGAGAGCGGCTCTGGGTCTAGGCCCCGTGTCCATGGTGATGCTCAGGGCGAGTGTGGCCTCTGGCTTTCCTCAGAGGAAGGCTTCCTTCTGTGTTGTGGAGGAGGTGGAATGTGTGTGGGTGTGTGTGTGGCTGTGTGTATTTGAACATTCTCTAATGACAGAGCCCAGCACTGACAGTCTGAAGGCCTGGATTCTGGGCAGACTCAGCTGCTGACTTGCTGTGTGACCTTGGACAAATCACCTGACCTCTCTGGACTTGAAGTTTTTGGGGCTAAAAAATTCTCACCTGTAGCCTCCTGAGCTGGCGTTTCATGAGTACTGGTGGTGTTTCTTTCGCAGCCCCTGCGGGGGGCCACCTTATTTGAGTCTCACGGGGGCGTCAAATACAGGCCTCTCCCCGCTGAGCAGTCTCACTCCCGGGACCAGCCGGCTGAGCTCCCCCGGGGCCGGGGCAGGAGGCAGGGCCGTGCTCCTCAGGCCAGGTGGAGCAGATTGGGTTTTGAAGTTTGCCAAAAGCGGCTGAGCCACCTGTCTAGGCCCCCTTGCCAAAGACTGCGGGGCGCGGATGGGCCGATGTCATGACCGCCCCCTCCCCCGACGTGGTCCCCGCAGAGGGTTTCCAGGTCACGCTGTTGTTGACGGTCATGGTCTTTCCCAGGAAACCCCCAGCCTGCTGCCGCTCCGAGATGCCCACGGGCCTCCCCCTGCTCTGCTCTTCAGCTGCCAGACGGGTGTGGGCAGGACCAACCTGGGAATGACCCTGGGGACCCTCGTCCTGTTTCACCACAGCGGGGCTGCCTCGAGGCCGGAGTGAGTGTCCCAGGGCGCCGCAGGGATGAGGAGAGGAGGGGGCAGGGCTGCCAGAGGGCTGGGGCCACGTCAGGAGCTCAGGGCCAGAGCTGGGGCTGGGGCATGGGGGGTTCATTTCCTGGGTTGCCACAGACTTGCTGAATGATGTGGACAAAGTCGCTTGACCTTTCTGGGCCTCAGTTTCCCCACTGGGGAAAACACCCCTTGCTTCCTCGAACCCGAATGGGAAGGAAGACTTGGAACCTGTAGTCAGTGCCCCTCAGGGGCCGTGTGAATGGAAGTGTCAGTGACGGGGCGGTGGCAGAGGCCTTTGGGGGTACTGCCCCTGCTACTGACCCCTTCCTCGTCAGGGCTGTCCCCCTGCAGACCAAGCCACTGCCCCTGGAGCAGCTCCAGCTGATCCAGAGCTTTCTGCACGTGGCGCCTCAGGGGAGGAAGATGGTGGCCGAGGTGAGCCGGGGGCTGGGGGCAGGCCCTCCTCCACTGGTGGGGTGTCTTCCTCCCCTGCACGGCCCCCTTCTTGACAAACCAATCTTTCCCTTTCTCTTCCCTTCCATCTCCACTGTCTTCCCCTGGCCCTGCTGCCCGCCCCCCTTCCGTTCCCGGGTCGCGGGCCCCCCAGGTGGACAGAGCCGTCACCGCCTGTGCCGAGCTGCATGACCTGAAGGAGGTGATCTTGGGACACCAGAGGAAGCTGGAAGGCCCCCGGCCGGAGAGCCCAGCCCGGGTGAGGCCTGGAGAGGGTCTGGTCTGCTTTCGCCCAAGTCCCGTGACCTCACTTTGTGAAGCCTGTTGACTGGCTCCTTTCCGACGCACTTTTCCCGGTTGCTGCTTCTCCCGGAGAAGAGAGGCGTTCAGAGGAAGGGGAGGCAGAGGAGCTGGGCCTGCAGGAAGGACGGACAAGGAAGAGGGGAAGTTTACTTTCCCTGGCCAGGTCCCCTTGCTGCAGAGTAAACAGGACGGAGGAAGGGGCTGCCGGCCGGGATGCCGGGGGCCTCTGGAGCCAGAGACTTCCCAGACTGCGCCTGGCTCCCCCGCCCTTCAGCCCCTTGCTCTTTCCTTGTGTAGGCCGGGGTTTCTGGAAGAGCGATGGGCCCTGGGCTATCTCAGCGGCTCTGTCCCTCTGCTCGGGGGCGAGGCCGTTGTCTTGACAGTATTTGCTCACAGCGCGTGGAAGGAATCTGAGGCCTGCAGAGACTTTTTCTTAGTTGACACTTTAAAGAAATATCTTTTGGAAGCCATAGTATAGTACAGAAAACAGAGATCGGAGCAGGCAGAAAGTCGCCCATCATGCCAGCACAGCTGCTGGGACCGTTCCGGGCCCGTTTCCACCCACGCGCTTTGTTTGTGACATTCTTGGTTCGGGCGCCCCAGGACACGTGTGCGGCCTGCTCGTAGTCCCCCTCCTCAGCCCCCCGCGCCAATCCTGCTTCCGTCACTGCGGTTCTTGCCGGCTCTGTGCCTTCAGCCATCCTCGGCCTGCCAGGTTAAGAGCGTGGCCTCTGGCCCGACCATGTGGGGCCCGGTCCTGGCTCTGCCACCTATGGGGGTGTGGATGTGGGCCACCTGCTTCACTGCTCCGTGCCTCAGTTTCCTCACTTGTAAAAAGGGAGCCACGAGTGATAGCGCCACCCAGAGTTGTTGCAAGGATCAGCTGAGAGAAGAGCCCTGAAGCCCTCAGAAGGGAGCCTGGCACGGAGCAGGTGTCCCTGGGAGGTCGCCTGTCATGGTTTACTAACCACGCCCCTCTGGTCGGACAGTCGAGTCGTTTCCAGTTCCTCATCGATGTAAATTCTTTTGCATCAGGATAACTTCATGAAAATGAAGCTGTTGTGTGTTTAGATTTTTTCCCCCTTAGTCTAGATTAGAGGTTGGCAAATGGTGACCTATGGGCCAAATCTAACCCGCTACCTTGTTTTCGTGAATAAGTTTTATTGGAACATGGACTTGCCCATTCAGTTCAGCACCATCCTTGGCTCTCTCATGCTGCACTGGCCGAGTTGGGCAGGTAAAGCAGAGACCCTAGAATATTTACTGCCTTTCAGAGAAGTAAACGTTTGCCGAACTCTGCCCTAGATTCCCAAAGACGGGGTTCAGTGTAATCAAAGGGCATGACCTTTCTTTCGGGCCTCTTGGAATCTCACTTGCCCTCCAGCAGGTGGTACTGACCCAGCCAGCGAACCCTGAGACCTGAAGGTGGAGGGATCTTGGGATTCTCTCGGCCAGTTCTTTAGCCCCAGAGCACGCTGGGCTGGGGTTAAGACCTTTGTTCGGGGATCCAGCTCTCCTTGCCATCAGTGGCATGATCGAGCAAGTCAGCTCGTTTCGTAGAACCTCTATAAAGGGTAAAAATCATGGCCCCCTTGGAGCACTGTTATGAGGGTCTTTTTGTTTTCTTGTGGGTGGGTCACAGTTCTGAAGGGAGGGCCTCTGGCTTAGAGAAGGGGGTTTCTACACTTGCCTCCTCATCACGATTGGGCACGGCCCTGCACGTGCATGGCTTGGTGCAAAGAGGGACGGGTCCCAGCCTGTCTCTGGGCACAGAACCGGTGGGCGAGGCGGTCCCTGTGTCGATCGGGGTGGCACTGGGCTAGTCACCAACAGCTTCCCCTGGGCCACAGATGAATCGCAGCAAACGGGAGAGCATTCGATGCTTGGAAGAATTTCCAGCCTGGCAGAACTGTGTTACAAAGGGAGGGGTATACTGTATCCGGGGGATTTCTGAGGCTTAACTCCTGCCCTTCCAGGGCTGGGGACGGGGTGGTCCCGGGAGCCCTGTCTTTACCACCTGGCCCTCCTTCCTGGTCACCTTCTCTCAGGGAAGCTGCAGCCAACACGGTGTCCGGCAGAGGGCGCTGCAGAACCTGGAGCGATACTTCTACCTGATCCTGTTTAACTACTATCTCCATGAGCAGGTGGGCTGGGGGAGGAGTGGACCCCAAGCCCTCCTCCTGGGGTCCCTCCAGCGCCGTCCCTCACAGTGACTGGCATGGGGTTGCCGAGGGCCCCTGTGGGGCTGGGGAGCGGAGTGGGGACGTGTGTGTTGGTCCCAGAGGACGGTGGGTGTCGGGGGCATGGAGAGACCCCGATGGAGTGGTGGGCTTAGAGCAGCAGCTGAGGCTGACGCAGGGCCCACCTCTCTCTCCCCTGGGCCCCAGGCTCTGTCCCCTTAGCCGGGACATCAGGGCCTAGAAGGATCGTGCTTTGGACATCCTGGTCCTCGTGCCTCGCCCCCTCCTCCTTGCCCTGGACCATGATGGACATCTCTTGGGGCTCCCCCCGCCCCACAGGGCCAGCTGGGAGAGCTGGGGATGGCCTCGTGCCCCTGAACTCCCATCTCTCTCTGCCTCGGGCTGCAGTACCCGCTGGCATTGGCCCTCAGTTTCAGCCGCTGGCTATGTGCCCACCCCGAGCTGTACCGCCTGCCTGTGACCCTGAGCTCAGCGGGGCCGGTGGCCCCCGGGGACCTCATTGCTAAGGGCTCTCTGGTGAGTGTGGCTGGCTGGCTGGGGCAGTGGGGATGGGTGTGGGCTGGCCCCGGGGCTGCTGGGCCCTTGATTCCGGAGGGCTTGGGTTAAACATTGCCCTCCTTCCCAGGAGACAAAGGACGGTGGCCCTTGGGGCAGCAGACTTCCTGTGAGTGACATGGGGTTGATCTCAGGCCCCAAGAAGCATCTGCAGCTTTGGCCACTGCTGTCATTCCCTCTTGTCATTCTCGAACCCAGGTGCTGCAGGCGAGCAGGCAGGAGGCCTGGGTCGGGTGTCTTTGCCACCAGCCTCTCATTGTAGAGCCTCACGGCCCTCATCCGGAGGGCGGGCACCATCGCCTTGCTCCTTGCCGCGGCGGTGATGAAGCGCCCAGTGTGCAGACGTGCTTTGTAGACTGTAAAGTGCTGGTCCCTGCCCTCCCCTGTGCCACCTGGGGCCAGGCTCTGAATCTCCAGGGGTCCCAGGCTCGCTGCTCTCCCCACAGGGGGCGGACGACCTCATCTCCCCGGACGCGCTCAGCACCATCAGAGAGATGGACGTGGCCAACTTCCGCCGGGTGCCCCGCATGCCAATCTATGGCATGGCGCAGCCTAGCGCCAAGGTGACCGCCCCAGGGGCCCGAGGTCCACTCGTGGGGTGGGGGGGACAGTTGAGCCCTTTCACCGATGGCCCTCCTGTCTCCCCCCAGGCCCTGGGGACCATCCTGGCCTACCTGACCGATGCCAAGAGGAAGCTGCGGCACGTCGTGTGGGTCAGCCTGAGGGAGGAGGCCGTGCTGGAGTGCGACGGGCACACCCACAGCCTGCGGTGGCCCGGGCCCCCCCTGGCCTCCGACCAGCTTGAGGTGAGGCCCTCCTGCCCTCTGCACACCCTCCCTCGGAGGCCTTCTGGGAAATTGGCCCGGGAGGGTCTTCAGACGGTCCCACGCTCCCCTTGTAAGACGGAGAAACCGAGGCCCCAAGAAGAGCAGACTCAGGGAGTGGCTGGTTCGGGACTCCCACCTTGGCCTTCGCCCTGGCTCTGGGTCTGGCTCTGAGCCCTGAGGCTCGGGAAGGGGCAGGGGCGCACCCGAAAGCCAGGACCGGTCCTGGCCACGGCAGGCTCCGGCCTTCTGGGGTTGGCCTGGAGGCTGCCTCGGTGGCCTGAGCGCTCTGTCCGTGCCCTCTAGAACCTGGAGTCCCAGCTGAAGGCCCAGCTGAGTGTGCCTCTCCCAGGCTCGGGGGCTCCTCCGACCCGCAGCTTCCAGGCGTGCCGCACCATGCGGGAGGTCTTCACCCAGCACCGTGGGGCCTACCCCGGCCTCACGTACCACCGCATCCCCCTGCCGGACTTCTGCGCCCCCCGCGAGCAGGTGAGGGGGCCGTGCAGGCCAGAGGAGGCTGGGACTGGGAGCTCATTCCACGAGGCCTCAGATGGGACCCAGGGGTTTACTCACTCCCTTCCAAGCTTCGTGTCCGCAGTACGTGTACGCACTTCTGCGTTTATTCCGTGTCTCGGGTGTGTGTGGGGGGAGGTGTATCCATGGGGTTTGTGGTGAGTGTGCGTCTGGGGGGGACGCGTGTTCGGAGTGTGTGTGGGTGTCACTGTGGAAGGCCTCCAAGGGGAGGGTGTACCTGTATGGGGTGGGTGGGTTGGTCTGGAATCCGACGGACATCTTGTCTTTTCCCGGGGTGTGTGGCAGGCGATCTGGGGAACCGTGGGCCGTGGGGTGTGTATGGGGGTTGTGGAGTGCTTGCGTGTGTCCAGGGTTGTTTGTGTGTTGCGTGCGTGGTAGGATTGTGCCTTTGTGTAGTGTGTGCCTTGAGATCGGTGGGTACGTCTGTGGTGCGTGTGCCCAGCCCTGGGTGTGGGGGTCGCTGTGATACATGGGTTACTTGGGTGGTGTGTCTGTGTGGGGTGTGGTTCCGGGCTGGGTGCCTGTGGGGACATCTGACTGTGGCCTGTAAGGGGAGGCGTTGGGGGGCTGCTGGTTCCTGCCTCTGTGGGTCTGGGTGCCCGTGGTTTGTCGCCCCCTGGTGGCCCAGTGCTGCAGTGATCGGCCCAGGTCGGACTCTCCCCTCAGGCTGGGGCCTGGGTTGGGTCCCTCTCGGTCAAGCAGCGGCCGGGGGTCCCCGCGCAGCCCTGGGGACACAGCACGTGGGAGTGGCATACACACGTTTTGTGTCCTGCCTAGTGGAGGGTGTGTGTGCGTGCGTGTGTGTGCACGTGTGTGTGCGTGTGTGTGTGTGTGTGCATGTGTGCACGTGTGTGTGCGTGCCTCTGCTCACGTGGCTGGTCCCGGTGCCTGGGGGCAGGGGGGACGACACGCCGGGGTGTGGCTGTGTGTGCGCCCGCCGTCTCGTGCCCGGCTGTCCCAGGACGGCTGCTCGGGGGGTGCCACTTGGAGGGGCGGGCCACGTCCGGACTCTGCCTCCCGGAGCGCCGGCTGCCTGGCTCAGACCCCGATCTCCCCACCCAGGATTTTGACCGGCTGCTCGAGGCTCTGCGGGCCGCCCTCACCAAGGACCCGGGCACTGGCTTCGTGTTCAGCTGCCTCAGTGGCCAGGGCCGGACCACCACTGCCATGGTGGTGGCCGTGCTCGCCTTCTGGCACATCCAGGTACGTGTGGCCCGTCCTGCCCACTCAGGGCAGGGTGGTGCTCGGCCCCCGGGAGCCTGGCTGGGGCAGGAGCGTGTACGGGACAGGGGTGGTGCATGGCGGGGTCCCGGAGCCTGTCCTGTCAGTCCCGGGCAGAGGGCCTGGGGCAGACCCCCGGCAAGGGGTTCCTCCTGTGGGGGACGGTGCGTCTTGGACGGAGGTGCTCCCTGTCCCAGCAGCTGTCCTCCCCAGGGCTTCCCCGAGGTGGGCGAGGAGGAGCTCGTCAGTGTGCCTGATGCCAAGTTCACCAAGGGCGAGTTTGAGGTGAGCACGCCCCCCGGGGCCCCCAGGGATACCTGGGGGAGGGGAGAGCTGGGGATCCTCAGAGCTCCTCTTCATGACGTCACCCTCTTCCATCTCATGATCTCCGTGCTCCCCTGCTCCCATTTCACAGACGAGCAAACCAAAGCACAGGTCAGCTTGGCTCTGGGCTCTTGGGGAAGAGGGGGCTAGACGGAGCCTCTCTCCACTTGGCCCCGCCGCGGGGCTGCTCTGTGCCCTGGGGGAGGCCCCTGGCCACATCTTGTCCGGGTGACGCTGACGACTGCCTCACAGGCGCCAGGGCCCCAGCTGTGGCTGGTGACCTTGGTGCGGGGCCGTGGCCTGTCCCACTGCACCCCTGTTTCAGTCCAGGGCACTGGGTGGACCACTCATTTCCGATTTAGTCACCCCTGTATTGTGCACCTGCCACATGCCATCACCCCAGTTGCCCTACAAGTAGGCAGCGAGGTCCCTATCTTACGGGGGCAGGGAATGTGGCGCTCAGAGCTGGCATGGGGCTCTCTGGTGTTGGTGCTGTGGTCGGCTCCTGCCTTGTCATCTGGCCTTACAGCATTCCCCTCCCCTGCTGTCCCGTCACCCTGGCCTTTGCCTACTCCCTCAAACTTGCTGGCCTTTGCCTATGCTGTTCCCTCTCCTGAAACTCCCCTCTTCCTCCTCCTCGCTGATTTGCTGATTCTTAGATTTTTATTTTTTTCATTATGGTAAGATGTACATACCATGTAATTTACCATTTTAACTGTCTTCAAGCGTACAGTTCTGTGGCACTGTGGCGTTCACTGTGTCACGCACCCATTACCGCCATCCATCTCCAGAACTTTCTCTTCATCGCAAAACGACCACACCCATAAAACAGTAACTCCCCATTGCTCCCTCCCCAGCTGCGGGTGACTACTGTTCTACTCTGTGTCTCTATGGATTTGTCTGTTCCCCATACCTCACACAAGTGGAATCGTCCAGTATTTGTCCTTTTGTGTCTGGTCTGTGTCATTTAGCATAATGTCCTTAAGATTCATCCATGTTGAGGGTCTATTCACTTTCACTCCTTTTCAAGGCTGAGTAATATCCTCTTGTGTGTGTGGATCGCATTTTGTTCATCCACTCATCTGGTGGTGGACACTTGGGTTATTGTCACCCTTTGGCGACTGTGAATTGTGCTGCTATGAACACGGGAGTACAAATAACTGTTTGTACTGTTTGGATATCTGCTTACACTTTCAGAAGTGGAATTGCTGGAACGTACGGTAACCTGCTTAATTTTTAAACGGTGGCCATATTGTCTGTGGCAGTGACGCCATTTTACGTATCCACCGGCAAAGCACCAGAGGTTGAGTTTTTCCAACGCTTGTTGTCTTCTGTTGTGATAGTAGCTGTCCTGGCAGATGTGAGGTGATATCTCGTTGTGGTTTTGAGTCACATTTTCCTGACGATGGGTGATGCTGAGCATCTTTCCGGGTGTTTGTTGGCAGCCTGCATATCTTCTGTGAGGAAATGTCTGTTCACGTTCTTTGTCCATTTCTGATTTGGTTTGTTTTGTTGTTGAGTTACAGGAACTTTTAAATATATTCTGGATATCAGTCCCTTAGTAGATATACAATTTGCAAATATTTCCTTTCATTCGTCGGTTGCCTTTTTATGATGTTGATGGTGTCCTTTCTTCGGTTGCCAGTGTGTCTGATGTCGTGGCCAAGAAGTCACTGCCACATGCGACGTCATGAAGTTTTCCTCTGTATTTTCTTCTACAAATTTTATGGTTTTAGCTCTGGGTTTAGGTCTTTGGTCCATCTTGAGTTAAATTTGCCTGCGAATATCCAGTTTTCCCAGCACCACTTTGGAGATGGGTCTTGAGGGGGCCCTGTGTGTGGCATGAGCCTGTTGCTGGGACTGGAGGCCCCACCTACCCCCCCCCCTTGGTTTTCTCCGTGCTTCGTGGCCCAGGTGGTGATGAAGGTGGTGCAGCTGCTGCCCGACGGGCACCGCGTGAAGAAGGAGGTAGATGCGGCCCTGGACACGGTCAGTGAGACCATGACGCCCATGCACTACCACCTGCGGGAAATCATCATCTGCACCTACCGCCAGGTAAGCCTCGCCCCGACCCAGGTGTCCCGCCAGTGCACAGTGAGTTTGGGGCTGACTGGACGTGAGGCGGGTAGGGCTCCCGGGGGACCCTCATCAGTTCTGTTCCTCCTTCACCGTCTGGAAGTGACCTGTGAAAGGGAAACACGCCCAGCCCCAGCTCACCCTGGCTTGATTCGGGAGTGCTCAGCGAGGTGTGTGCGCTGGTGACGTTCAGAGTGTTTGACAGCTGTGGCAGCCCTGGGACTGGTCAGGGATGTGGCCAGTCAGAACCAGCACCCTGTCCTGACCCCTGTGGTGCCTTCAGGTTCTGGGTCGTGGGGGGCGCTGAGGGTCCCGGGTGGGAGTCAGGTAGGTAGATGGGGCAACTCCAGGGCCTTGGCAGGCAGCCATCTAATGACCGTCAGGGCAGCCGTTCAGTGTTTCAGTGGCCAGTGCCACGTGACTGCCCACTCAGGACAGTCTGCACCGCCCGGGGGCTGGGGCCGGCCCCCTGATTGACCTCCACGGTTAAAAATTGTGTTTGGGTGACTTGTTAAATGATAACAATGAAAAGCTTTCCATAAACTTACAAATTTTATGTAAAAACCCAGAATTTCAGCCTATTTAGAAAAAAATGTCTTTCCGTTAGCTGTCTGTGGGGCGCTGTCTTACACAGCTCTCCTGACTCAGTCAGACGACTTGACATTACCCTCTGGTAACCAAGTTCACCCACTCCCATTCCAGAGGCCAGACTGCTGCTGACCTCAGCAGGGTGAGGATAGGGATCTCTGAACCCCATCCAGGGCTCCCTGTTGGCAGGGGTGGTGAGTGGGGGTGGAGCGGAAGCAAGATATAGAGTCATTCCCCAGTGTGGCCGCCAGGTGGCTGTAGTGAGCTGGGCCTCGCCCAAACTCTCAAAGAGGCTGAAGAGCAGGAGGCCTTCGCTCTCCAATCCAGTCCTTTCCATCCCCCTTTCCATCCCGGTGACACCCTTGTTTCACACGGGAGCGTTAAAACATTCCCATGCCTGCGTTCCATCCATAGAGAGTCCAATTTCCTAGGTCTGCTTGGGGGGCCAGGGTGTGGGTGTTTTTGTACATTTCCCTAGGTGATTGCAATGCACAGTCAAGGTTGAGAACCACCTTGTCTAAGTGGGAGTCCCCAGCTGTGGTGAGTTTCAAGATCACCCGGAGGGCCCGTTGCTGGGTCCCAGGTCTGAGTTTCCGGTTCCGTAGGTCTGGAAATCTCTTAGATGATGCTGATGCTCCTGGTTGGCGGCCACACTGGGGGATTTGCTGTAGTCGAGTCTCACCCTCTTGCTGTCTTCTTAATAACAGCTTTATGGAGATAGAATTCACATACCATACAATCCGGTTATTTAAAGAGTGCAGTTTACTGGTTTTTAGTACATACCCAGAGCCGTGTAGCCATCACCAGAGCCAGATACAGAACATTTTCATCACCCCATTTCGCCCTCCTCCAACCCTAGGCAACCGTGAATCTACTTTCTGCCTTTCTGGATTTGCCTGTCCCGGATATTTCATAAAAATGGAATCACACAATATGTGGTCCTCGTGACCAGCTTCTTTCACTCACCACGATGTTTTCAAGTTTCATCCGTGTTCTAGCACGGATCATTACTGCATTCCTTTTTGTGACTAATATTCTGTTGTATGGATACATCACATTCTGTTTTTGGTGTCACGTCTAACACTGAAAATTTACCTCTAAGAGGTAAGTAGTTTTCTTCTAGGAGTTTTGTAGTTGTAGCTCTTACATTTAGTCTTTGATTGATCTTTAATTTTTATATATGGTGTGAGGTAGAGATCCAACTTCATTCTCTTGTATGTAAATATCCAATTGTCCCAGCACATGTGTTGAAAAAGTAAATTCTTTCCCCATTGAATTGTTTTGACACCTCTAAAAAAAATCATTGACTGTGAACATGAGGGCTTATTTTTGAGCTTTTAAGCCTATTCCATTGGTCTTTTTGTCTATTCTATCCCCCACTATACTGTCTTAATTACCATAGTATTATAGTGAATTTTGAAATTACGAAATGAATTCTCCAAGTATGACTTCTTTTTTAGAACTTTTTTTGGCTATTCTGGGTCCCTTGTATTTCCATATGAATTTTAGGATTAGCTTGCTAGTTTCTGAAAGAAAAAAGAGCCAACTAAGATTTTGGTAGGGATTTTGATGCAGATCAATTTGGGGAGTATTGCCATCTTAACAATAGTTATTCTTTGGATGCATGAACATGAAATGTCTTTCCATTCATGTAGGACTTCTTGGCTTTTTTATAAGATATTTTATAGTTTCCACACTTCTACACTTCTATACTTCCACACTTTTACACTTCTTATATTAAATTTACTTATAAGTAACATTGCTTATGTGCTTTTATACATGGAGTTAATTTTTCAATTTCATTTTTTAGTTTGTTCGTTGTAACTATACAGAGATACAGTTGACATTTGTATATCGATCTTCTATCTTGCAAACTTGCTAAACTAATTCATCAGTTTTCATACTTTCTTTAGTGAGTTTCTTAGAATTTTCTATTTATAAGATCACGTCGTATGCAAATAGAGATAGTTTTCCTTCTTCCTTTCTAATTTGGATGCTTTTACTTAATTTTCTTGCCTAATTGCCCTGGCTAGATCCTCCAGTGGAATGTTAAGCAAAAGTAGCTAGCACAAACATCCCCTCTTGTTTCTGATTTTAGGAGAAAAACTTTCAGCCTTTCACATTAAATCTGATGTTAACTGGCTTTTTCACAGATACTCTCTGTCAGCTTGAGAAAGTTCCCTTCCATTTTTAGTTCATTGAGTGGTTTTTTTCTTTTCATGAGGAGATGTTGACTATTGTTAAATGCTTCTTCCATGTCCATTGAGATGATTATCATGGTTTTTGCCCTTTATTCTATTGACATGGTATGTTATTTTAATTGAACTTTAGGTGTTAAACCAACCTTGCATTCTGGGATAAATCCTACTCTGTCACGGTGTGTATCTTTTTATGTTGTTATATTTGGTTTGTTGAGGATTTTTGTGTTGGATTCATAAGAGATCTCAGTCTCTTATGTCTTTGTTCGGTTTGGTGTGAGGGTCCTGCCGGCCTCACAGAACATGACTGTCTCACATTTGCAGATGAGACCGAAATCTCGAGGAGGGAGCGAGGCCATCATATGTGCATTAGTCAGCTCGGGCTGCCACAAAAAAATACCACAACCGTGTGGCTTAAATAACAGAAATTTATTTTCTCACATTGCGGAGGCTGCAAAGTCCAAGATGAAGGCTCTGACCAGTTTGTTTCCAGAGAGCACTCAGCGTACTTGCATAGGGGCACCTTCTCTCTGTGTCCTCCCACGGCCTTCCCGGGTGCCTGGATGTGGACAGATAGCGTGATGGGAGAGAGAGAGGGAAGGGGCCATCTGATATCTTTTCTTATAAGGACACTAATCTTAGAGATCCTAGAACTACTGGCAGAGAACAAAGAAAGAGCTAAAAGCAATCCCAATCCCAGTAGTTGAGATTCAAGAGATGCAGGGTGACCTTGGAGGAAAGACATTCTGCCTTTTCTCTTTAAAGGCTACAGTAGCCTGGTCACCGAAAGCCGTGATTCCCAAATCCAGTTTAAAACAGGGAAGGAGGGGCGCCTGGGTGGCTCAGTGCGTTAAAGCCTCTGCCTTCGGCTCAGGTCATGATCCCAGAGTCCTGGGATCGAGCCCCGCATCGGGCTCTCTGCTCAGTGGGGAGCCTGCTTCCCCCTCTCCCTCTGCCTGCCTCTCTGCCTACTTGTGATCTCTCTCTGTGTCAAATAAATAAATAAAATCTTCAAAAAAAATAAAATAATAAAATAAAACAGGGAAGGACCTTTCTAGGGTTACCAGTACATAACCTTGCTAAATGTGTCCATTTAAAGAAAGGAGAAATGGAAGGAAAGAAAGAAGCAAAAATTTAAAATCCTAACTACCATCTACATGGTTGGCATTTCATAAAAGAAAGGATATTTTAGTACCAGAAAAGTAGAATGGCCATGATCTCAGAGTCCTTGAACAGATTTATGTGTCTAAGTTCCCGTGGACCCGTGAAACTGGTTATGGACCCGGATTTGGGAATCACAGCTGTTGGTGACCAGGCTGCTGTATCCTTTAAAGAAAAAATGCAGAATGTCTTTCCCCCAAGGTCACCCTGCACTTGACCTGGCCTGGCTAGACCCAGAACGTATGTCCTGCCGAGGTCAGGACGGCCTGAGCTGCCCCAGCTGCTCGGAGATCAGGAGGGGCCTCTGGCTTGCTCCGTGCGTGCCCGTGTGCAGACTCTGGACTGGCCGGATTGTTCTGGGCTGACCGGCAAAAGGAATGTGGATGTGGGAGCTGGAGGAGCCTGGGTTCCAACAGCTGTCTTCATCCTCTCTGACCGCCTGTGTCCCCCCCTGCCAGGCTGGCCCGAGACTGCTTCCTGGCAGGGCTGTGTGTGGGAAGGACACAGGGGCTGGACGTCAGGGGCTGGCACACGACAAGTGTTCGGCTCATGGGAGGGCTCTGAGGATCCCTGTGGGGCCAGAGTGTCCTGTGATGGCCCGTCACTTCAAATCCCCGGGGACCCTCCGATTTTAGTGCTAAAGAACTTACAGAGCATTTGTCCCCTCTGTTGACAGATGAGCTAGAGAGCGGTTTTCGGGGGTCCTGCGTGCGCTGCTGTCAGAGCGGGGCTGAGAGCAAAGCTCCTCGCTCCCGGCCCCCAGCCTCTAAGTTACTTCATACCACCCAGCACCTGCTCCGTGTTTAGATTTTTCTCAGTGGTCTCCCAGAGGCTTTTTGCGGTTGGATCAGGATCCAAATCAGAGCCACAGATCACACGTGGCTGAT
Organism: Ailurus styani; assembly: GCA_002007465.1. Lineage (NCBI taxonomy): Eukaryota > Metazoa > Chordata > Mammalia > Carnivora > Ailuridae > Ailurus > Ailurus styani. Next base: position 4,454,240 of record LNAC01000047.1, on the reverse strand, counting down.
GTGGCCTGTGGAGTCGAGAGCAGCTCTTCTCCCTCTCCTTCCCCTGAAGCGTAACCCCGGAGGGCAGCGGGTCGCCTCTTGGACACCCGCGGTCTGGCCTGGCTGGTTGCACCCCGGGCTCGAACTGCTCACGGGTGATGCTGTGGGCTGCCACGGGGGTACAGAAGGCCCCGCGGTCTCTCTTGTGACCGGGCAGCTGCTGGGGCTCGCCCCCGGGATTCCTCATTTCACCGAGGGTTTGCAAAATGCTGATGATACGCCGGCGCTCTCATTCCCTCTCCATTAAACTGCAATCATTCCAGAAAGATACTTCCTGCCGAGGTGTGGCGGAGGCAGGCAGGCAAGGCCAGAGCTTGGTTTTTCACTCGACTTGCTCGTGTTCAAGATTTGGAAGGCAGGCCTCTCTAAAGCCGAGGGGAAGGATGTTGGGTTCAGGGAGCCTCGGGTTCTTCCAGACTTGGCTGGACCTGGAGCCTGAGGTGTGGGTGTGGGTGACTGGGGTGCTCTGGGAGAAGGAAGACAGAGGGGCTCCTGCGGGGAGGCTGGGAGTTGCCAGAGGCCAGTGCTGGCGGCCAGGGGACCCAGCCCCGACACGTCCCGACTCAGAAACAGCATGGCAGTTGCCCCCCGAGGCTCACCGAACATTTTCACTTCCACGGTCTGGCTCGGTCCTTACTCTGTATGTGTGCCTGAGGGGGCAGGCTGTACCCTCACGGCCATGTTTGCATGTGAGGAAGGGAGGCCCTGGCCTTGCCCAGGAACCCACAGCTGGTGGATGGCAGGAGGAGAGAGACACCCCAGACCCGCGCTCCCAGGTCGGGCCCTCCCCACGGGTTGGAGGAGGCAGTTCCAGCTCCTTCCCACCTCAAGCCCTGCTGCTGGGGGCGTGGGGGAGGGGACCCAGAACCAGAAGCCACGATCCGTGCCCTGGTCTTCCCGGCCCGAGGAGGCAGCAGACAAGAGCACATCGCAGACTCGGGTCCTAGGCCAGCGGGGATGGGACTGAAGCTGCACACACGTTTCCACAGAGACAGGCCTTCCCGGCCACGACAGTCTTGGCCCCCCTCTCTGCCCGGCCCGGCCCAGGCAGCCCAGCGACGTGTCCCGCACTCTCTAGAGCGTCCGTGAGACTGGGCCGGGGCCTGATCCGCCCTCTGTGTGTGTGTGAGGGGGGCCAGAATGCTCAGGGCGTTTTAAAAACCACCTCAAAAGGAAAAAAGAAAGAGAAAGCTCTTTGAACTAAGCCACTCTTGAGGTTAAGATGGAGGTGATAAGGCTGGGCCCCTGGCTGAGGAGAATCCGAGATGGCCTCCAGCCCACGGTGGGGACACCATCTGGTGAATTAGTTGTTTCCTGCTGGGCCTGGAGAGGGAAAAATATTTGTGACAGAAACTAAGGTCAGGGCTCCTGGAGGAAGTCCTGCTAGAATCATTAATGCCAGGGGCCTTTTCCTCAGCCTTGGTTGGTGACGTTAATTCTTAGTGTTCTGCGTTTAAAACAGTCTAATGTGTCTCCCGTCTGTCCCTTCAGAAGGAGTTTGAAGAAAAACTGAGATAAAAGTAGGCACACAGAGAGAAATAAAATGTCTTTTCGTCTTGAAGTGAGATTTCGTCTATAAATCTCTAAGCTTGCACATTGCTTTTCGAGTTTTCTGAGAACTTACTCTTTTGTCTCCCTTGGTGCAGCTGGTAAGGAGGTGATGGTAGGTTTTACTAGACCATTTTCCTGAGGAAGACACTGAGGCCTCATGACACCGTGATCAGCTCGAAGCAGGACCAGAACCCATCTCCCAACGCCTCAGCCTGTGCTCCTTTCCTCCCTGACGGCCATGACCCAGGGGGCAGTTTCGTTGTGGGAGAAAAAGGAAGGAGCCAGTGAGGAAGCCACCAGGGCCCACCACACGCGCTGCCCTGGGTTGGAGCCGAGTTGCCAAAAGGTCAGAGGTTCAGCTCGGTGCCCCCAAAGACTAAGGGTATTATCTTCAGAAGAATACAGAGCCCCAGCTGGGGTCCCTGTCAGTCTCTCCACGGCTCTGGCTTGGCCAGAGTCGTTCCCCGGAGACGTCATTCCAGTAGGTAATGCGTCTCCAGGGCCTGGGCTGTGCAGTCCGGGCGGCCCTGGAATGCTGTAAGCTGTCACATAAAATACGATGGAAGGGAAGGGTTGCTTCTGGAGGCTCTTGCACACCCAGCCCCGAATAGAGCCAGTGGGGGACGAGCGGCTGCTTGAACAGTGTGCGTGCGCACGTGTGTAGGGCACGTGATCTCAGAGCTGACCTCTCTTGCTTCCCCCTCCTTCCCATGGTGTGGCTGAGCTGGAACAGTCTCCCCCCCAGCCCAGGGGGCTTCCCGCCTTACTCTACAGCAGACGCCCCCGCGCACCTGCCGTGAGCCAGGCTCGTCCCTAAGTGTGCACCCGTAGGCTTGGAGCTCTCGGTGGTTCGAGAGGGGTCTCCATCTGAGCCCCTACTAGACTCCCCATCCAGGAGACCCTGCCTTTGTGCTCACTGCGGCCATTGTTAGCCTGGTGCTTGTCCCCGGGGTGCCTCTTTCTGCTGCTCTCTTCTGCTGGGCCAGGGCTCGTCTCTGACCCCCTGGCCCCCAGACCCTGCCTGGTGCAAGTCGGGCTCCACAGACGTCTGTCTAGTGAGCAGACGAAAGGGCGGAATGTTGAAAAAGTCACCACGTGATTAAATAGGAAAACTGAGTCCTGCCCTTCCAAGACCTTTTTGTTCTTTGCCCACATTATCGGTCTGCCACAAGAGGGCGCTCTTCTCCAGCCACCCAAAAGTGCTGGGTTGGAAATCCCGCGTTCTAGCCTGGGCTCTGCTAGGAATAACCCGCACAACCCTGGGCCTCTCCTCTCCCATCTGTCACCTGGGGTCACTGTTGCTTCTCCACCTGCCTATAGAGGTGGCGGCGAGCACAGCCTGGGTACAATGTGAAGTGGGAGTGGGGTGTGTAGGGTGCAGCGGGCAGGGGGGCCGGGGCGCCTGGCCAGCTCACTAGCTTAAGTGCAAGGCAGTGGGCTCCCGAGGGCCATGTCCTGGCACCGCATCCCAGAGCCTGGCCTAGGGGTAAACGACGTTTGCGGAATGAATGGCGCACAGAGAAGCTTGTGGTGCCCTGTTTAGTTCCTTCCTGCTTTGAAAGTACTTTATAAAATGTGTTTTTTGGGGGTGCCTGGGTGGCTCAGTCGGTTAAGCATCTGCCTTCGGCTCAGGTCATGATGCCAGGGTCCTGGGATCGAGCCCCGCATCGAGCTCCTTGCTCAGCGGGGAGCCTGCTTCTCCCTCTGTCCCTCCCCCTGCTCACGTTCTCTCTTGCTCTCATGCTCTCTCTCTCTCCAATAAATAAATAAATCTTAAAAAAAAATGTTTTCTTTGGAAAACTGGTTGCCTGTCTCTGGGCCAAGGGCCACTTTCTCTCTTCTGGGGACTAGGTGTAGAAAGCATCCTTGCTCGAGGCCCTGGGACAGACCCGAGGACGGAGTTTGCAGGGACTCCTGGAAAGCCCCTGCAAGGTGCTGGCACTGATTGCTTGAGGGCCAGTGTCTGACAAAGAGCGGGGGGCACTGGGCTTTGGGAAGGATGGGGGGTCGGTGCTGCGGAACCTCGCTCCTTAGAGACTAGCCGTCTTCGAGGGCTGCCAGCTGCCTGCCCAGCGGGACAGCGAGGCCACCAGGCCATCAGGCTCGTTCCTATTGAGTGGATCAGGGAAAGGACAGCAGGCAGACCCCAGGAATGGGGGTGTCGTCTGGCTTGGATTGGCTCAGGCCCTGAGCCTGGCCTCTTGTTTCTCTCCCTCCTTGGGCTCTGTTTTGCCACGGCCTGGGCTGCGTCAGTCTACCGGCAGGTCAGTTCACCTCTTTGACCTCGGTCTCCCCTTCTGGAAAGCAGAAGGGTTGCTGGAGGTAAGCCCGGGCGGTCTGTGATGCAGGGCTTGATAAAAATGGGAGATAGAAGTATTCGGCAGACATTTCTTGTAGGCCTCCTGAGTGCCGGGCACTGTGTTAGTTCCAGAGATGCCTCATGGACAGCACAGGAAGTTCCTGCCCTCCTGCCCAACACTCCAGGGAGGGAGACACACGAGGAACAAGATGCATGTCAAAGTCACGTTGTGTCCGGTTGTGATGCATCTGTGGGGGTAGGGGGATTGCAGTTTTACATGGGGTCTGGGTCAGGAAGGGACTTGACAAAAAGGTGGCATTTGAACACAGACCTGAGGGGGTGAGTGGGGGAGCCACGCCAACATCCAGCCAGAGGGATACAGCAAGTGCAAAGGCCCTGAGGTGGGGGCTTCCTGGTATGTGTGAGGAGCAGGAGAGGAGGTCAGAGGTTACAGGGGGCAGGCGGGCGGGGGCCTGGTCTGGGATTGCACAGACGATTACACAGATGTCAGCTTCTACTCCGAGCACCAGTGGGGGCCTGTGCAGTGGGTTGAGCAGAGGAGCAAACATAAGGTTCTAGCAGGCTCACTCTGGGGCTGTGTTGGGAATGGGCTGTAGGAGTGAGGTGAGGAGGGCCAGGGAGGACAGTCAGGCAACGTCACTGAGGTGACACGGCTTGGCCTGAGGTGGTAAAGACATGAACAGCAGTTGGGAGTACTCAAAGTAGTTGACAAGACGCCCCACTGGTTGGCCGTGGGGCCGAGAAAGGGTGAAGTTCGGGAGAAGACCAGGTTTTGGCCTGAGCAGTGGGAAGGATGGACATTAAGGTGGGCAGACCTGCGGACGGGCAGGTTTTGGGAGAGCTCAGGAGGTTCGCCTGGAACATGTTTTGTGAGTGTGAGAAGCTGGTTCGGTATCTACCTGGAGCCCTCCAGCAAGGCGGCGTGCTTGGAATCTCTGTTCAGCCCGGAGTCTGGATTTCCGGGGGCGGAGGCGTGTGTGTGGGGTCCCTAGTGTCCTGTCTGGACTCTAGATTCCAGAGGGCATTGGAAGCATGAGATTGGCTGAGCTGGCCTGGGGAGTCCATGCTTATCCACCAGCCAGGTGCCTGCTGTGTGCCTAGTCTGCGTCCTGACACTGACATTTGGGGCGGTGGCGAGGACGGGAGTCGTAGACCTCGTTATAATCTGGTGCCTGTCCCCAGGATTGTTTTCAAGACTGATCATTCCCTGGGGAGCAGAGGAGGCTGAGAAGAGGCTGGAGCACTCAGAGTGGGCGTCAGGAGAACCGGAGCTCAGCCTGGGCCCGGAGCGATGAGTGGAGCAGGGCCAGGCCTGGTGGAGGGGAAGGGCTTTACGGGCAGGAGCAAGGCGGGGGGCGGGTGTCAAGGTATAGAAGCAAGAGTGAGGCAGTGTGTGGTTGAACTTGATGACGGCCAAAGGGCCCAGGGTGGTCAGAGAGCTGGAACTCTGACGTCGGGCGGTTACTTAGCCTTGCCCAGCCTCATCTGCAAAATGGGTATCCTTCTAGGGGAAATTTAGGATCTAACACTCAGCTCTGGATGTGACATGCTCAGCCTGGCATGTGGCAAGCGGTAGACCGTCAGCACACCTGGGGAGGGGCATCAGCCCTGCCTGAGTGGCTCTCTTGCCCGTGGCCCAGCAAAGGCCAAGAGCTTCGAGAGAGCCACGCTGGCATCACTGGGCCCACGTGGGTGCCGGCCGACCGCAGGCCTGAGAGGGCCGAGATGCCTAGCACCCTTGGCCACCTTTCCTGCGCCCCTTCTATTTTAGGGCTCAGTCCCAATGGGTGCGGAAGGCTCGTCCAGCGCCCCCGCAGCTAATGACAGCCTGGCCTGCCAGGCCATTTAAAAACGGCTCCGCTATTTTTATCAACAGGAGGCGGCTGGCCTATCCTCGTCCTCAGACAGTGCCCACGTAGGGTGATTTTAAGGAAACCAGGGCCTCTATGGGAAGATGGGTCATTGTCTCAAATCACAGACTGTGATCACACCCACAGAACCTTCTGGAGGTGTCAGGTGTCACCTTGCGGTCCGAACATAGAGATGATTCTACCCTACCTTGATGGGAGGGCTCAGAAGGAGTCACCCGCCCTCTCCACCCTGAATTTTGCTCAGCTGCGATCCACTCTGGTGCGTCTGGGAGCAGCAGGCCCCTGTCGCCCTGGGAGCCAGGGCTTGGAGAGGACAGGGCTGGGTGCCTGTGCCTGTGGGCCAGCCCCAAAGCCGTGGGCTTTCCATGCCCACAGGATACTTCCTTAGCGCTCTCTAACTGAAAGTAGTTCCAGACGGCTCTCGTCTGCTGGCCCTGGGGATGATTTTCTCTCCTTCAGTCAGCTCCAGGGGCGGAGACGGGGAAGACAGCGGAAGTATGGGGCGGCGAGTGCGCCGTGCGGTGCAGCCGGCATTGGCTCTCCTTAGGGAGAGCGCAGTGGTGGTGGACTGGCCATACCGTGTTTCTAGGGAAAACCTTATTTTTTTTCTCCACTTCCTAATTTCTAAACAAAATTGCATTTTTTTTTTTTTTTGAGCTCCGGGTGGGATGATCCTTAAAACAAGAGGCCCCCTGCCCTCCCTGCCCCCAGCAGCCCTGGCGCCATCTCCACCCTCGCAGCTGCCAGAAGCCCTCCGTGGCCCCTCTGTCTGTAGGATCAGGGCCCGGCTGGCCTTCCACACCCTGTTCTGGTCTCTCCCCACTGCCTCCTCTGTGCCGCCTCCCGTCGGTCTACCTTGGACACCCCTCACTCTCTCGTCCCTTCCTCCCCTTCTCAGGGCACCTTTCTGCACTTTTTCCTACCCCACCTCAGATACCACCGCCTCCTTGATGCCCTTCCTGGTCCGGCTGCTCGGGCTGCACTGTGATTGTCCTCGGCTGCCCAGCCAGCCCACCAGGGTTGCTGCTGGCGGGGCCCGTGCATCATTGCCCTCACGTGGCCGCTCTCTCTCCTGTTCCATGGCTTTCTGTGGCTGCTCATGGTTTACGGGTGCTTCCTCCTACCTTGCACACCGGAGCAGTCCTACCTCCAGAAACCCGGGAGCTGAGAGTTCAGATGGCAGGACCGGGCCCAGAGCCTGTGTCGCAGGGAGCCAGAGTGGCGGCCCCTTCAGGGCCATGTTCACTGCCCACCTCCCACCCCTGCCCCGTCCCCAGTGCCCCGGAGCTCCTTCTTACCATGGGCTCGCTCGGCCCCGGGGAAGGCTGTTACCTGAGGCAGAAGTGAGAGGTGGGGGCCACCGGCCCTGCAGACGGCCCTGCAGATGGCCCCACTCCAGGTCCCGCTCTGGGGCTGGGGTCTTGTCACGTCTGGGGCGGGGGCCCACCCTGGAGCCTTCCCGCAGCTGGGCTGAGGTGTGCCTGTGCAGGAAGGCTCCCGGCTGCGGGCCCGCTGTGGGGAGGCCGCCCTTCCTGGCCCCCGGCGGTCCAGGGCTGGCTGTGCCCCTGAGGATGCCCCTGGCGCCTGAGGGCGCAGCCCCCGCGCTAGTCTTCTTCCTGGAGCACAGAGAGCTGCCGTGGGTCCGGATGGGGCCTGGAGGGAGTGGGGCGAGGTGTGGCGTTCCCTCTCCAGGTCCCCTTCCTGTCCCTTCACACCCTGATCCAGCCGGGCCAGCGCGCCGGGTCCCCGCCTGCTGGGCACCGTCCGGCCCGCACGCCCCACGGGCCGCTTGCTCTCTCTACCCTGACCCCGGCCGGCCCACACTGCCCAGCCACGTCCCACGCCCTGGGGAGCCTGTCTCCAGTCACGGGGTGGTCCCTTCTCCCCCCCGCACGTCGCCCGATGCCGTCCTAGAGGGTGCTCAGGATGGCTTGTTAAAAACCCAGATGCCCCCCGACCCGACACACTCTCCTCTTAATTCTCTCAGCTGCTGTATCTCTGCTTGCTCCTCAGCCCTGGGGGCCTTTCCGGGGTCTATTCCAGCCTTGGGGAGGGCAGGGCCGGGGCCGGGGGGCTGGATTCACCCGCTTCTGCCCCTGATCCTGAGCCCTTTGAGAAACAGGCAAGGAGGTCTGTTAAGGACCTGTCGGGGTCCGAGGTTAAGGTGGGGCTCCCAGGCAGAGACGCGGGCACCTGCCTGGGAGCCGCGGGGGCTGAGCGGAGGCCGTGCTGCGTCCAAGGTCAGAGCTCCGATGGCTCAGCCTTGCCGTCTGTCGGCCTCCCCGGGAGCCTGAGGCGGGACCATGGCCTGGGCCTCGCTGTCCCCTCCTCCCGCCCAGCCCTGCTGCTGAGTGTGTGTGTGTGTGTGTGTGTGTGTGTGTGTGTGTGTGTCCGTGCGTGGCGACTCCCACCTGTGCCTCGTCCTCCAGGCGAAAGCGGCCAAGTCGGAGGCGGAGGCGGCGCGGCTGCGGCTGCGGAGCCTGCAGTTCCTGGAGCGCTACGTGTACCTGGTGCTGGTCAACGCCTACCTCCACCTGGAGAAGGCCGACTCCTGGCAGAGGCCCTTCGGCTCCTGGATGCAGCAGGTGAGCGGCCCCCCGCGGGCCCCGCTGTCGATCGGCTCTACGGGACGCTTCCACGAGCGGACCGGGCCTCGTTCACGATGGGTGTCCAGCCCGGCGTGTGCGCGTGGCCGGACGTCGGGAGGCGTCGGAGGCGTGAGTCAGTGAGCGGGGAGAGGGGGGACGCGGGGAAGAGCGCAGGGCTGAGCGGACCTGGGTGCCTCGCGCCCGTTCTTGTGATCACTCCTCCCCTGTGCCCCGCGAAGGGCGGGATGGCTGGTGGCCCCCTTCCGTCCTTGACCTTGGACAGGTGGGCCTGTTCCTGCCACCTGAGAACGTCGTGGTGGGGATTCCACGGGATAGATCTGGTCTGTGCACCGGGCCCCGTGTAAGGTCTGCCTTACGTGGCGGCGGCTGCTCTCCCGTGGTACAGGGGAGGAGACGAGCACAGAGCAGGGAAGTGCTCGTTCATGGTCAGCCGCGGGACTGCTGGCTGGCTCCAGAGCCCACCCTAGACGCCAGCCTCTCATTCCACCTCCACTGCTCCTCTCTCGGCTTGGCCTCCCGGTTCCTCTAGTTCTTCCTCCGGCTTAGCTGGTTTTAGGGGCAGAGAAGAGCTGCTGCTTTGGCACGTCTAGGTCAGGAGCGAGGCCTCATCCCCCGCCCCCGCCCTGGAACAGTGGCCTGCAATTATCCCTCCACCAGATACTGGCTTCTCCTGGCCTTGCCAGCCTGTCCTGACAGTTCTTATCTGGGCTCGAGGCTGGACTTAGCTTCCATGGGGCAGGTGGGCGGGGGAGTGGGTGGCGACCCCAGCCAGAGTGGACACAGGAAGAGCACTGAGACTTAGGCAGGTGCACAGGTGGGGTCGGAGCTGCCAGGGAATAGAGGCAGGGGGCCCATGGCAGAGCTCAGTGGCTGCTGGGTGCCTGTGCCAAAGACAGCCTCAAGGGTTGTCCTTGTGAGGATGAGTCAGGGGACCCAAGGCCACATTGGAGCCGTCCTCTTGAGCAGGCCTGGATTTGGGTTCCTCTTTGGACCCCTGGGTGGGATCGAGGTCGTGGGGGACCTTGGACACTTCTGCTTGGGTTCTGCTGGGAGTGGACATTGAGGGAACCAGGCTCTGGGCAGAAGCTTGGTCCCCTTCCCAGCTGAGCCTAGGCGATGCATGTTGGGCGCTGTCAAGGAGGGGGAGAACCTGGAGTGTGGGCTCTAGGCTCAGGGGCCCTCAGTCCCTCCCTCCTGCGGAAGCATGGAGGGTGGGGGTGAAGCTTGCCTTGGGACCTCTGGACTGAGTGGAGCCTGCGTCCTCCCCATCTCCTAGGATGTTGGAGAGAGAATGGGGTGGTCATTGAATGGGTTGCATCTCCCAGGCCCTGGGCCTCTGGGCCACAGGCTTGCATGGAGCATGTCCAGGGAGGCACCCCCCCACCGCCTGCCTGCAGGGAGGCCTGTGGTGGGCCGCCTGGTACACAGCCGGAACACAGCCCCAGGGCTCTGGCTGGCTCCTGCACCCACGCTCTAGCCCTCCGTGGGGGCCCCGGCTGTAATGGCCAGAGCACCGGGGCCTGTGGCCCTGAGCATCTCCGTGGGCCCCTCAGGGCTGCGTGGGCACGGGGTGCTTGGCTTCCCGCACTGCTCTCCTCTGCCTTGCTATCTGCTGGGTACTTTCTGTCTTCCGGAGCCCTCCAGCATCGTCCTGGGGATAGAGACTGTTGTCCCCGTGATGAGGAAGCTGAAGCTCGCGGTAGTCAAAATGCAAGCTTGCTTAGGCGCTGAGTGGGTGGGAGGGCAGCGCTGGGCCCCAGCCTCACCTATGTGGTCTGGAGCCCAGCCAGGGGAGGGGGCCGTGCGCGCGTGGACGGGACACCCTCTCTCCCTGGGACTATTGCCCGAGGCTCTGCTGTCTTCCCCAGGTGGCATCGAAGGCCGGAGTCTATGAGATCCTCAACCAGCTGGGCTTCCCTGAGCTGGAGAGCGTGCGGGACCAGCCCTTCTCCACGCTTCGCTGCCGGTGGCAGGAGCAGAGCCGCAGCCCCGAGCCCTCCGCTGCTGGGGACTTCCTGTAGGATGTGCTCCTCCCTGCCCCTGCCCACGCCCTCCTGCGGGGCTCCATGCAGGCTGGGGGTGCTCCAGGTGCTCCTCGCGGGGAGTGCTCCCAAGGCACCCGTGCCCCAGCTTCCCGGAGAGACTGGGGCAGGGTTGGGACCCTTTTTAAAAAAGAGCTTTTTATAGGACAAGGAGTGCACAGTTATGCTTGTGAACAACAGGCGTGTGTGCCTTGCAGACTGCAGGCGGCTTCCAAGGAGCTCAGTCCCCAAGTAGCCGAGCAAAGCTACTGGCCATGGCCCCGTGCGCACCCTCCTCTCCCACCTGATAGCCTGGGGCGCAGAGCTGGTTTCCCTCTCCGGCTGCCCTCCCCGCTTGGCTCCTCCCCTTTTGCTGCCTGAGCACTGCCTCGGGGCCCGGTCCCCCAGGAGCAGACAGGGCTCTGGCGGGTTTGTCACCTTAAGGCAGCGTCTCACCCAGTGTCCTTGCCTCTTGTGCCCCATCTCCAACCTGGAGACCCCAAGAAGTGCCGCACGGCCTGCTGGGTCTGGTGGAGGCAGGAGCTTCTAGAAGGTGGATGCAGCTCCATGGAAGAGGCCTGCCCCGTTTCCCAGGGAGCCAGGGTGGGCAGTGCTCAGGAAGCCCAAGCTCCCAGCAGGGGGTCCCTCTGCACTTCTTCCCTGTCCCGCCGCCCAGGTGGCCCCTGTCCCCTCCCGCTGCAGCAGGAGCCCCGAGGACTGCTGGGTTACCCGAGTGAACAGCAGAGCATGCGAGTAGGCTGAAGGGGGTTCCAGGCCATCCTGGCTGAGGACCCCGGAGCTCTCCCTCCGGAGGGAGCTGAGGGGCCAAGGGTTGGGGAGCAAGAGGCCTTGGGAGCAGCTCTGTCCCCACAGTAGTCGGTCCCGTGGAGGTGAGTTGTGCGGCACTTCCTCTGGGGACCGCTGTCTGCTGACGCCCCGGGTCTGGTGGTGCAGAGGCTGCCCCTTGGGCCTGGCGCATGGTGACCTGGGACCCCTCCCTGGTTGGACGCATGCACTTCTGCAGAAAAACAGTGGACGCGTCTCTGGTCCCAGGAGGAGAAGCCGGAGTCATTCACATCTACCTAGTAGTGGAAAATATTTGGCCAGTCTTGGCTGAAATCTTCTGCGAAACTACTGTATGTCTGTTTGTTACTTTTTCAGATTTTTTTTGTTTTTAGTTTTGCATGTATTAAAAAGTTTTCATTTCTTTGCAGCTAAGGTCTAGAGGAGGGGGTCACAGATCAGGCTGAACTGGGAGGGATCCTCTGTGTTCAGAGGTTGACCCTAACTTTCAGCTGTGCTGGGACCACGGGCCGGTCACGTCGCCTCTCTGCCTCAGTTTCCCCATTTGTAAAATGGGAGAATAATACTTGCCTACCTACCTCACAGGGGTGTTGTGAGGACTCATTTGTGACTTTTTTTTTGTACAGAGCTTTTGAGCATTAAAAATGGCTAAATGTGAGGTATACCTGCCTGCTGATTTGTCCGTAGCATGTTCTAGAACTGATGCGAGCTGTGGTCCTGGCTCCTTCAGCGTTAATGGTGGGTGGGCAAGGTGAGTCGAAAGCACCGATTCTCCGAGAAGGTAGGTTTGTCCAGACATCCCTCTCCTTCCCTCACTTTCTTCGTGCATGGCCGCCTCGGTCTGGATGCCCGGGGCTGTCATGCTGAGCCCGTCCTTGAAGAACACCGCGTAATAGGCGAATTCACGCTAAAGTGTGAAGGACTGTTGTGTTCAGGGACGTGGAGCAAAATGGAATTTCAGGGGCTATGACGGAGGACGGGCCCCAGCCTCTACTCCCTCCTCTCACTCCCGCGGGCTTTGCTTGGCCCCTTCCGGCCCCCAGGTATTTGGACGCGACTGCACTGAGAGGCAGTGAGGAGAGTGAGGCAGCGGGCACAGACCCCAGCCCTCCCAGCGAGGAGAGTGAGGCAGCGGGCACAGACCCCAACCCTCCCAGCGAGGAGAGTGAGGCAGCGGGCACAGACCCCAGCCCTCCCAGCATCGGGGGGGTGAGACCCTTGGGGCTGTATTTCCGAGGTCAGCTGGGGGTGGTCAGAATGGAACCCAGAGCCCCCTGGGCCAGGGCTGGTGACCCAGGGAAGGCCTCCTGGGGTGACTGCCCAGAATGGCGGAGTTCAAGGCTGCTCCCCATGGCTCCTGAATGTGGACGTAGAGACCTGTGCCGTGTTGTGTGTGTGTGTGTGTGCACGCCCGTGTGTGGGCATTTCTTGGCCTGGGGTGAGAGGGTCTGGGTGGGGGTAGGCGGGAGAGGATGGTGTGTTCACGGGTGTCCCCTCCGGCTCCCTGGGCCTGGGCCACCTGCGGGAGGGCGTCGGGCAGATACGTGGACGGTGCCGGCTGCCACATCCGGAGCTCCTCTGGGGCAGGACACCTGAAGACTCTGTTCAATGAGCGAAGACACGTGAAGCCTTCAAACAGCCCCCGACGCGTCGTAAGCATGCGGTCAGTTTTAGCTCACTTCGCAAAGTCTCTCTGCCAGTCCTTTTGGGGTGCTCAGGGGTAGTCCCTCGCTTATCCCATGTCTGGTCATTGCTGTGGGGGCTTCCCTGTACCTTCCAGAACTTCACATGTCGTGGAGGCTCTGACCCGCTCCAGGCCCAGCCTGGGAGGTGTCAGAGGGGACGGGGCCTGGGGTCTGCATTTACTTGCAGTCAGGAGCCTGACGAGGTCACTTGGGTGAGCTGCCCCCCCGAGGGCCTGGCGCCTGGGCCAGGGGTCTTGATACGCCTGGCTTCCATGCCCTTACCCTGCGTTCTGTCCCACAGGCTCCTGGGCCTTCTGGGGGTCCTGCCACAGCAGTCTGCCTCTGCGCACAGACCAGATGGGCCTTCGCCGGGCCCCAGCCTGGTGTGCGTGGGTGCTCAAGAGCACGTGCGGGCTTCTGGGTCTAAGGGTGGGTGTGGAAAGTGGAGATGCCTGCACGTGGGCTGTGGGGTGATTCAACAGTCACGCACGGGGCTGTGACAGGGACAGCCCCACCTTCCAGAGTCTGGTATTTCGGGGAAGAGAGAGAGCGAGTCATTTGCACTGGTTGTGGCGAGAGCCGGGATGGTGCGGGTGGCCTGCAGCCAGGAGCAATGAGGTCGGGCACAAGGTCCAGAGTTCCGCCTGGGGCTCGGGCTTCCATTGCTCCCTTCTGCCAGGGCTTCTAGAATAAGGAAACACCGAGGGCGTGGACCCTGGGGGCATGGAGGCCCAGGGACCTGCTGGGCTGAGAGTCAGGCCCCCTCACCCTAGGACCCCCCCAGGGCTCAAACAATCAGGGTTCTTCCTGACCCCACTTACCCTCCCAGCCTTGACCAGACTCCAGGAATCGGCCATAGTCTGTGGAAGGGGGACCCCCAGAGGGCCTTTGCCTTCTCTGCTCATCCCACGAACCAGTCTGGGATGAACTGGAAAAATGGAGCCCCCGGTTGTTACCTGACAGATCTTCCCTGCTGTGTCCTGTCCGGGGACCCCCAGCTTCCCCTGAAGACTCAGCCCCGTTAGGTCTTCACCTTGGTTTAGCCTTACAGAAGGCCGCTCATCTTTTATTCCCATAAGTAAGGCATGATCAGCAGCTCGTTAGGAAAATTCAACCAGTGTCTCCATCCCTCCAGCTCCCACCTGCACCCGCGCCTTCTGGTGGGAGAGGACGCCCGCGTCCCTGGAGTGGCCCGTGATGGCTGGGCCTTTCTCCGGGTGGTGCTGGCCCTGGCTGTGGCATCCCCCGCCCGTGCGTCTGGCCACAGCTGAGACACACAGCCCTCTCTGCTCCGGCAGCGAGACTGGTTTTCGCACGCGCACCCCGGCCGCGGAGATCCTGGGTGACTCGCCTCGTCTCTCCGAGTCTCCAGGTCCTCAACTGTAAAGGAGATGAAAATACTTACTTCGTAGGAAAGGATCAAAGTGAATGTAGGGCGCCCCAGTGCCTTGTCCTACACTCGGCAGGAAAACCTGCAGGAATTGTCTTTGTTCGGATGAGTTTGTTGTTTTAAGATGTGGTGGAGGTGGTGGCAGCGACAGGGAGGCTCCCTGGAAGTCAGGGACGCTTGAGCCAGTAGGTGAGTCATGGCAGGGGGTCCAAGGCCAGGGTCCCTCTAGCTGTCCGGGGGGCAGAGCTCCGTCCGTGTCTCCTTCCCTCCGGGGGAGCCCGTAGAGGGGGTGAAGGCACGCCTCGGTGTCTCAAGCAGCTATTCTCTTAGGAAAGCCAGGCCAGCTTCTTTCTGGTCAGAGCAGGTGCAGGGCCGGGGGAAGGGCAGACTTGGCGGTGTCCTACAGGAAGCCAGCAGCACGGGGACTTGGGGCGGGGGGGCTGACTGGAGAATGTTTCTTAAGTTTGTTGTGGTTGGATTAGGGCAGGCAACCTGGCTTCCAGAATATCTCCCTGCCTCTGGGTGGCCCAGGAGAGAGCAGCGCTGGGCCAGGAAGCTCCAGGGGCCCCTAGAGCTGGGCAGGGTCTGCGCATTGCAGTGTCTCTCCCAACCGGCCGCCTAGCTTGGGTCTTCCCCGGTGCTTGGCCCCACCGCTCCTCAAGCCACACGGCCGCGGGGAACCCTTCCTTCCCTGTCCCCAACTGTCAGACCTGCATCATGGTCTGAAGGTCCTCCCTGCCTTCTGCTGCCTCCTTCACGCTTCGTCCTTCATGGGGGGGGGTCCCCAAATAAATCTCTCATACGTCTAATCCTATCTTGGTGTCCGTCACTCTGAGGACCTGATTGACACCCCCTCCCTCTTGTCTTGGCCTCTCTGAGCAGCTACTTTGTCCTGCTTCCTGGGGAAGGTCAACCTTCTCTGGCATTGCTCGGGCAACATGACCTCCTGTCTCCAACTTCCTCTGGTCTTCATTGCCCTGGCCTCCCGTCTCCAGGGAGGGGCCACTGGCCCTGCAGACGGTGGCGAGGACACCGTTGCTCAGGCTTCCCTGTGGCTAGAGGGGTGGAGAAGAGGGGGGACAGAAGGAGTTGGTGCCCCCAAATCTGCATACGGCAGTGCAAACCTCTGATTATTTCCTAAATAAAGGAAATGCCCATTTTAACGGTTTGGGAGCCACACCTCCCGTGTGTGCTCTAGAAACGTCCTCCTGAAGAGAGAGCGGACGCTTCCCCACGCTTGCCACACTGCCTGTGACATTTTTAAGAAGTTCTTGCCATTTTGTGGTTCAAAATAGAATCTCATACTTGTTTAATTTTGTATTTCTTTGAAATCGATAGTAAGGTTGAACTGCATGTTTATTGGCCATTCGGATTTTCTCTTTTATGAGTTGCCTATGTGTCTTTTACTGACTTCTTTGGGGCGTTTGTCTTTTCCTTCTTGATTTGTAAAGATGGTAATGCTTGATTTCCCATGTATTTTGCATTATTTTTAGCTTTAAAATGTCATCAGACACACACGTTCCCTAAGAGCCTGTCCTCTCTGTCCTTCCATGCCCTCAGTCCACACTGTGCCAAGTGGTTCTCAGATCAATGACCTGTGCGTATTTTATTATGTTCTGTATGAGAGAGTACTTACTCTGTCAGGCACTATATTTGGCTTTGTTTATAGTCCTCATCTCGTTCAACACTCCAACAATACCACAAGGTAGTATTATGCCCCCATTTTTATAGATAGGGACACTGAGGCCCAGAGAGTGTCTGATTCTGGGCCCTTGCTCATTTCAGAGGTGCGCGTTGGAGCCAGCAATGTTGGGATTCTCTTTGCTACTGGAATCCTCTTTGACATTTTCAAGGGCTGGAATCCTTCTGGAAGAGTGCCGTAGCTCTTTGTGTTTGGGGGGTGGAGGGTTGAGGGGGACGGAATGATTTCTTTGAAATCCCTCCCTCAAGATCTTGTGGTTCTCGGACTCGATGCTGTTCAAACCCCTACGTGCTTTCAAGAGGTTCCCCTCAACGCCCACAAGAAATGTTTGTTTCCTATGAGTCATAGTGACAGATTTTCTAAGACCTGGGCCTTGTAAGTTTGACTTCATACCTCCTCTTAGCGGATTCTTTCTTTTTCTTACTGTCTGCTCACGTCACCCATGTACAAAGCCTATGGGACAGCCCGTCTACGCTCTCCCAAAGTAACTATCACTCTGTCATTCTTTCTCTGAACTAAGTGAGGCCATCCTCTGGGCTGAATTAAACACCAGTGGTTTATAACAATACATGCTTCCCCTTCCCACTCTGACATTTGAGGTCAGCAGTCTTTTTAACGTTTGCCAATCTGATACGGAAAAAATAAGTAATCTTATTTTTATTTTAATATGACTTTTCCAGTTACTACTGAGATGGAACATCTTTTCTTATGTTTATTGGCCCTTTGGATTTATTATCTGATGGGTTTGTTTTTCTGCCACGTTGTCTTTCTTAAGTTAATAGGCATAAATATTTCATACAATCTGTTTAATTCTTAGGTAGATAGATAGACAACCAATTCTTTCACCCAGTCTACCTGGTCTTATAACTATTTTATTTATTTTAAAAGTATTTATTTATTTGAGAGAGAGTGAGAGGGAGAGAGCGGATTTTAAATGTATGAGATTTCCAGGTCATTCTTTTCTGGGTTGAATAAGCCTCATCTCTTTGAAGATCTTCTTACTTGAGAACTGATTTGGTTGGCCCTGTTTCCTTGGACGTTAGTTCTTCAGTGAGGGGGTACTTGTCTTTTGTGTTGTTGGTTTTCCTCCGTGGCTGGTGAATTTTGGTTGTGCACTTATCTGTTTTTTTTTTTTAAAGATTATTTATTTATTGGACACAGAGAGAGAGATCACAAGCAGGCAGAGGGAGAGGGAGAAGCAGACTCCCTGCTGAGCAGGAGCCCAACGCGGGACTCGATCCCAGGACCCTGGAATCATACCTGAACTGAAAGCAGCCGCTTGACCACTGAGGCACCCAGGCGCCCTGGTTGTGCACTCATCTTTGTCTTGAGATTTCAGTCTAACCTGTTTGTAAGATCTGTGCCTACGGAGCGCAGCCTGGGCCGGCAGCTCCGGGGAGGGAGGGACCGTGCTGATGCCCGTGTGGGCCAGAGGCTGCCCTGCCGGCAGGGGTACCCCCTCGTGCCAGGTGTGTAAGGGTGCTGCCCGCCTAGGATCCCCTCCACTGCTGCCTTGACTTGAGCCAGGCTACGGAGGGGGCTCAGGGAGAGTCAGACGCTCCAGCTGCCTCTGTGAGAATGCTCCAAGCCAGGCCACGAGGGGAGCCCAGACTTCGTCCTGCTCCCTGGCTTGGCATCTCTGAGCCGGAAGCTTCCTTACAGCGGTTCTTCCTCTCACAGAGGCGTTCACCTGCACGGTGTGTGGGCTGCCGTCCCCCCTGCCCGGCCCATCCCACTGGTCTTCTGTCTTTCAGGGACTCCTCACAGTTTCAGACCTCTTCTTACTTCCGAACTGGCATAGGATTTTAAAACTGTACACTTTTTTTTTTAAAATAGATTTTATTTATTCATTTGACACAGAGAGAGAGAGAGATTACAAGTAGGCAGAGAGGCAGACAGAGAGAGAGGAGAGAGGAGGAAGCAGGCTCCCTGCTGAGCAGAAAGCCTGATGTGGGCCTTGATCCCAGGACCCTGGGATCATGACCTGAGCCGAAGGCAGAGGCTTTAACCCACTGAGCCACCCAGGCACCCGAAAACTGTACACTTTTTATGATACTTTAAGCATTTTGGGTTGTAAAAGTGAAATAGAGCCTATCTTTAATCTTAATTTTTAAGATTTTTAAAATTTATTTGGGGGCGGGAGCATGAGCAGGGGGAAGGGCAGAGGGAGAAGCAGGCTCCCCGCTGAGCAAGGAGCTTGATTTGGGGATCGATCCCAGGACCCTGAGATCATGACCTGAGCTGAAGGCAGACACTCAACCGCTCAACGTATGGAGCCACCGAGGCACCCCTAATCTTAATTTGTACATACGGATAGTTTACACTATGTGCCGGGCCCTGTGGCTGTTAGGGTCCAGGCAGAGAAAGAATGACAGACTTAGCTTGGATTGTGATGAGAACTGAGTGCAAGGACCATTTGCAGAAGTGTGGGCAGGGTGGAGGGGACCAGCCAAGACTGGTAAGGTGCCCAGGAGCTAGTACAGGGGCGAGTGGTAACCACCCTGGGACCTGAAGGAGCAAGGGCCAGCACAGCATCCCCTGAGCCCCCTACACATATCTTCCGGGGATGCTGGGGCCCATTGCCAGGAACTGAGTCGTGGGGGAAACAATCATGGCCCAAGCAGGGCTGGCGGAGATGGGGGAGAGACCCCACCTCTCCTCTCATCCGCTGATCTGTCAGTGCCTCCCTTTCACCGGTCCAGCACGGTGGTCTACGGGGCCCGGGTCCAGAGATGGGGGGTGGGGAGAGAGAGGAGCAGAGAAAAGCAGCCCAGCCCTCCTCCAGGCCCTGGGGGGACACCATCCCTCCAGTAGCTCCACGACAGGAAATGTGATGCCCCCAGCTTTGTTTTTCTTTTTCAACATTGCCTTGGTGATGCGGGGTCTTTTCTGGTTCCATACAAATTTTAGGATTGTTTGTTCCAGCACTTTGAAAAATGCCATTGGTATTTTGATCAGGTATTCAAAGTATAGATTGCCCTAGGCAGCATAGACATTTTAACAATGTTTATTCTTCCCATCCATGAGCATGGAATGGGTTTCCATCTTTTCGTGTCTTCTTCAGTTTCCTTCACGAGTGTTCCACAGTTCTAGAGTACAGATCCTTTACCTCTTTGGTTAGGTTTATTCCAAGGTACCTTATGGGTTTTGGTGCTATCGTAAGTGGAATTGATTCCCTCATTTCTCTTTCTACCGTTATGTTGTTAGTGTATATAGGAAAGCAACTGATTTCTGTGCGTTGATTTCGTATCCCGGCACGTTACTGAATTGCTGATGAGGTCTAGTAATTTGGAGTCTCTGGGGTTTTCCACATAAAGTGTCATGTCATCTGCGAGGAGAGAGACAGAGATTTTTCTAGGGAAGTTTTGCTAAGGAGGAAAGTTGGCCCCCTCGGGAGGTGGTCTCTGGGAGGGGAGGGGAGAGGGGTGGGCTGCGGACCTGGGTCCTTACGGCTCCGTAAGTGGGCGGAGTCTCCATGACTGAGTCCTGAGCCAACGGGTGCTATTGGGCACGAATATGTGCCTACTCATTGCTCTAGCGACCCTGGCCTTCATTTGTGCATCTCTAAAATGGAGCAGATAACGCTCCCCTGCAGGACTTGGGGAGGACTCGGGCAGGACTCCCCCGCTGTCTGCGGAGTCAGAGGCGGGACAGGCCTCCACCCACCAGCAGGGCCCCTTTCTGAAGCTGCTATACCTGCCACGTTTGTAGCTGCTCCTCCGTGAGGTCCCGTTGCACAAAAGCACATGGGTCACTGAGCTGTCGGTCTGGCCAGGGGACGCATGAGGGGCTGGGTATTTGCTGGAGAAGCTCTGCTCGAGGTCACTTAGCAAGTCAGAGCAGAGCCCACCCCACATATCTGGTCTGGAGGGCTTGGGGAATGCTCTTCGCTTACGAGGGTACCAGTAAGGGCCCTTTGGACCAGTTTTGTGGCTACAACAAAGACAATAAACAAATAAATGTTTTTTTAGAAAGAGTTGGGGGGGTGGCGCCTGGGTCTCTCTGTTGCTTAAGTGTCTGCCTTCAGCTCAGGTCATGATCTCAGGGTCCTGGGATCGAGACCAGCATTGGGCTCTCTGCTCAGCAGGGAGCCTGCTTCTCCCTCTCCCACTCCCTCTGGTTGTGTTCCCTCTCTCACTGTCTCTCTCTCTGTCAAATAAATAAATAAAATCTTAAAAAAAAAAAAGAAATAGCTGGAGGCCATAATTAGGAAAGCAACGACCAGATGGTCTGTATCACTGAACCTTTTCAAGGGAAGCGCTGGTCTTATTTTCGGATAGGCTACGGGTGCTAGCCAAGCCTGAGCTCCCGTGTGTGTGCCCGGGCTGGGGTCCCTGCGGCTCCTGCTTCCCCAGTAGGCACCAGATCGGAGTCCGGAGGAGTTGCTCAGAGTTTATAAGCTAATTTGCACGCTTTGCTTAATAAGCACATTTGCCCAGTTTAAATGGTTTCCAAAGGACTTGAAAGCACTTTGGGTTCTTAACAAAGTTATAGAATTCCTTGCCATCTCATTTGCCCTGTGAATCGGTTCTGCAAACCGTGTTTTTGTTTTGTTTATAAAATCACCAACAGATGTTTATGTTTAGACTGCCGGCTCCAGCTAAAGACAGGCTTTCCGACTTCTCTGCCCAGCGTTGCTCTGTCAGGGGTGGGAAGGGGGGTTCAGGCCAGGCCAAAGTCCTGTCCCCGGGACCCTCCCCCGAGCTGCCTCCAGAGACTGGCTGCTCCCTTTACTGTCTCCTGTGGGGGAGGGGGTGGCCTTCTGGAAGGATGGGAGTGGGATTCCTGGGCCAGACTGCGAGGCCTCAAACTAGCCCTCATCCTGTCCTGCCTGTGGGGTTCTGGCCTACTGGCTGAGGAGTCAGAGACGGAGAGAAGGAAGGTCTGCGCCCGGCCCCGTGCCTCACCACAGAGATGCTCACCAAATGCATGTTCCCTGCTTTTCCTTCAAGCTTCCTGGAATTCGCAATCCGGCCTTTTCTACCCTCTTCTGGTCCAGAGGGTATGGCTCAGCGAGTGCCCCTGGTTCTAGCCCCCAGAGAGCGCTTGCTGTGCAGCCTGTGGGAATCATTCCAAATGCCAAGGAGAGCAGAGGGGGTGGCCAAGGTCTCAGAGGACGTTGCAGTGCAGAATGGACCAGGGTAGAGGGAGCCAGAGGGAAAGGGGGGGGTCCCCCCGATGGGAGGGAAGGAGAGATGTAGGGGGGTGGGCACGGCCTCAGGTCTGCGGCAGCTGAGGGGCTGGTGCCCAGGGAAGGCAGACTGGGAGGGGAGGCCTGGGGGCAAGTGTAGCACATGTACCCTGGACCATTGGCAGCCGAGCCCCTGGTTCAAATCTCACCCTTCCCAGCATTGTGGACAAGTTAGCACACCTTCCTTGGCCTCAGTTTCCTCATCTGTGAAGTGGGGCTCCTAGGAAAGCAAAATTAAATAATGCACATTTACATAGGGCCCGCCCCGTCACGGGCACTCGAGACGTGGTGGATGAAGGCAAAAGCAGAAAGGGGCACCTGGGTGGTTCAGGGGGTTAAACCTTCTGCCTTCAGCTCAGGTCATGATCTCGGGGTCCTGGGATCGAGCCCCGCGTCGGGCTCTCTGCTCGGCAGGGAGCCTGCTTCCTCCTCTCTCTCTCTGCCTGCCTCTCTGCCTACTTGTGATCCCTCTCTCTCTGTGTCAAATGAATAAATAAAATCTTTAAAAAAAAAACACAACCCCCCCCAAAAACCCAGACAGAAACCTCTAGACTCCCAGCCTCACCTTGACCTTTACTAGGTGTTTGTGCCCCTGGTGCCCCTATGCCTGAGACCAGGGGTAGCTTGGCTGGCTCTGGGGGGTCCCTCTCTCTAAGTATATCAGCTCCCCACACCATCGTGGGGCACCAGGGAGCCTGCTTCTCTACCAGGAAAGCCCCAGAAGGTGAGGACAAGGGAAGGTTCGGCTTTCCCTCCAGCCCAGCTGCAGCATCCTTGCCTGCTTTCTCGGGAGCTGGGCTCCAGGCTCGCTGTCTCAGCCACCCCCGGCTCGTAGTCCTCTGGGGGCAGAGATGCGTGTCAACATGCATTGACTCCCCAGTATTGTAGTGAGTCCCTGCTGTACGCCAGGTGCCTGCGAGGGGCTATGGAACCGGTTACGATAAGACAGAGCGACTTAGCACACTAGGCCAGAGAATCCCGCCACCCGGGAACAGGTGGCCGCCCATCCAGCTTTCTCCCCCTGCCCCTGCCCGGTGGGGCCCCGTGCTCTGTCGGGTGAAGGCATAGCGGTGGGCAGGGCTGGGCCTGGAAAACCTTGGAGTGGCCATGGTCCTGGCATGAGTGTGAGGCTGGTCTCCCCATGGCCGGACAGCTGAGCCGGATCTTTATTCAAGTCCTGGTTTGAACTCAAGAAGGTCAGCGCAGACAATGGCGAAGAAGCTAGTGGAACGCTGGTGGAAACAATTTGGTGGTTTCTTGAAAGGTTAAACATAGAACAACCATAGGACCCAGCAATTCTCCTGCTCGGTTTACATCAAAAGAAGTGAAAACAGGGACTCAAATAGATACTTGTACCCGATGTTCATAGCAGCGCTGTTCGCGACAGTCAAAAAGTGGAAACAGTCTAAGTGTCTGTGGACAGATGGCTCGATAAACAAAGTGATACGTCCCCAGGATGGAATATTATTCAGCTATAAAAGAAACGAAGTCTTGACACACGGAGTCACGGGGTGGGTGTTGGCGACCTCGTGCTTAGGGAGAGAAGCCGGGCACAGGAGAGAAACTCTGTAGGATCCCGTTTGCACGAGGCACCTAGAACAGGCAAATTCACAGAGACAGAAAGTTGAACAGGGGTCACAGAGGCCGGAGGGAGAGTGGAGGGGGACTTACAGCTCACTGGGCACAGAGTTTTTGTTGGAGATACGGGAAGAGTTCCAAGCATAAATAGGAGCAAGGCTTATGGACACTGGGAATGGATTTAAAGTCGCAGAACTATGTACTTAGAAATGGTTAAAGTGATAATAAATACTATGCTGTGTATGTTTTAGGGCCTTTCTAAAAAGCGAGCGGCAGCATGGAGATTCCTCCCCTGCGAGCACGCCGCTAAGGGGTCCCCTTCGGCCGCTCAGAGGCCTGGAGACGGTCCTGAAGACGAGGAGTCGCACGGCGGCAGGGCCGAGAAGGCTCGGATCCGAGGCGGGGAAGCCCTCGGCGTTCGGGGAGACGTCATTTCTAAAACGGGGCTAAGTGCATCCCCCTCCTGGGTTGCTGGGCAGCTCACATGCACCAACACGTGTCTGGTCCTTCCAACACTGCAGTAAGCGCCCCAGAAATGTTGTCTGTTAGTATTTCATTTGTGGCGTTGGTGAGGGGGAAAGAATGGAAGGGAGGCGGCAAGGAGAGGCAGCGGATCTCCTGATGCCCCCGGCTGGGAAAAATACTCTGCAGAATCACACCCAGTCCCCATTCCCACGGGAGAGGGGTAGGCGTGGATGCCACGATGCCCCCGCCACCTCGCCGCCTTGAGCAGAGGTCCCCGGTCCTAGAGGGGCTGATTCCTGCAAAGATGGACCAAAGGTGGGGGGCAAAGACGTGTCCCGGGGTGGGGGGGGGAAGGTCAGCCTCATGGCAGGATGGATGAGTCTTATGGGGAGTCTGGGTTCCCCAGGGGAAAGGCCGGTGTCCTGCCAGCAAGCTGACGTCACTGCCCTTTTAAGAGCAAGCTGGGAACCAGCTGTGGTGCAGAGTCGCTGGGAGCCCAGATGTGCAGCGGGAGCCCCGAGGCACACGGATTCCAATACAGCCCGCAAAACACCAGCAGCTGCTGTGGGTCTGGCTGGCCGGGCTGTGTGTCTGGGCCTTTGGAAGGAGGAGGGCAAGCCGGGCCGGGCTCCTTGCAAGCATGGGGGAGGTGGTGGTGCTCAGGGGGCGCGCCCCGGGGGCACTGCGGGTGTCGGGCTCACCCGGCCGTGCCCACTGAGGGCCAGGGCCCAGCCCCTCCCAGCTGGAAAGCAGGACCCAGATCAGGGTCCTAGCCCCTGCTTTAGAGCTGGGAACCACGAGACCCCGCAGGGGAGGGGGGTGGTGTGACGGCAGTGTGCCACAGAGAACTCACTGCGGTTGAGACTCAATCCTGGCTCAAGATCAAGGTTCCTATGATATGTGTCTGGCTAGTCTGGGCGAGTGTGTGGCCGGGCTCACTTCAGCTGTGGCCTGGCTTGGATGGCAGTCCTTGGCTGCTCCCGAGGGTCCTGTCTGTGATGGGGGTCGATCGCTTCTTTGTGTGTCCCACGAACCCCAACCACGTGGTAAGGGTCTCCGCGGGGCCAGGCCCACTCCCCACCCCATCCCGCACGGAGCGAGGCCAGGCAGCTGCTCCGTCTGGTCCCGCCTGTGTGTGTGTGTGTGGCCGCTCGGGCTACGGAAGCCTTAGCTGGAAAAGGCCTCATCAGGCAGCAGGGTGGGGGGCGTGGGGAGGAATCCTGGGAGCAGGGTAAGGGGCAGGCCTGCCCTCCTGGGGCCACAACTTGCCTAGGCCAAGTGGGCGCCTGCTGAGCCCAGAGGAAGAGCAGTGCTCCAGCTGGGACTGACTGGGTCGTGCCTGGAGTGCGAGGCCCGGGACCATTCGCCCCCATCCGTCCCCGTCCCTGAGAGGCTCTCGTGTCTGTCATCAGTGACAGAGAGGCAGTGGCCGGGCCAGCTGCTCCACCTGGCCGTGTGCTCCCTCGGTGGCAGCCTCCCAGAGGCACTGGAGTCAGCCCGGTCTTTGACCAGCCCAGTCGTAGACGGGACTGGAGATTTAGATACACAGAGCGCCCGATCCGCTGCTAGGGCTGCACGCTCCGAGAAGGCAGGGTCCCGTGTCCCCTGACGGCTGGTGCCGAGGGCCCATCATAGGCAGAACGGCTGCCTCCCAAGGTCATGAGCCACTGCCTGTGGGAGAGTTCAAGCACAGACTGGAAGAGTCTTTGGTGGGTTCCATTCGTTCATTTATCCATTATCCATCGAATCACTCATCGTTTTTCTTTTTTAAAGATTTGATTTATTTATTTGAGAGGGAGACAGAGAGAGAAACAGAGCACAAGTAGGTGGAGGGCCAGAAGGACAGGGAGAAGCAGACTCCCCTATGGGCTGGGAGCCGGATGACATGGGACTCAATTCCAGGACCCTGGGACCATGACCTGAGCTGAAGGCAGACGTTCAATGGACTGAGCCACCCAGGTGCCCCTCATCCAATATTTTTCAAGCAACAAACTTATGCCAGGGGCTGGACTATCGATTCTACTCTGACTAAGATAGAAGTGACCCTTGGCCTGACAGTGGGCTGTGACCTCGCCTGGGAAATCAGGGAAGGCTTCCTGGAGGAAACTGCCTTGGAAGCTGAAGCCTGAAGGCTGAGGAGGACTTGGGGCGGTGGAGAAAAGAGGAGGCGGCATGTGAGAAAGGCAAGAGAGAACGTGACCAGCAGAGGAGCCGGTAAGCTCCGTGAGGCAGGGCTTGGTAGGGGGCAGAGCTGAAAGCGAGGTCAGCATGGGGGTCGCGTTAGGGGGTTTGAGCATTTTCCCGGGAGCCGCGAGGAACCAGTGGAGAGTTTTAAGCAAGGCACTGACATAGTCAGATGTGTGTCTTAGCTGGTTTCTCCAGAAGCAAACCTTGAGACAGGGGTTCACAAGCAGGTAGTTTCTGTGGGCGGTGATTCCAGAAAATACCAGTAGGGGAATGAGGGATTGAGCCTGGAAAGGAGGCCAGCCGAGAGAGCACGTGTGGTCAAGCAAGTCACCCCCGTGGGCACGGGAGCCTCCCCCTGCAGGGGAACCGGGGTGTCAGGGTAGAATATGTCCGTCCGAGTTATTCCCTGACGGGGAGGGAGCTGGAGGGATTTGGTGCCACCCACCTCCCATCGGCATTGGGTGAAGGCTGTCTGGGACCCCTGGGGCGTGGACCCGGTGCCCTGGCTCTCCTGGCTTCCCCGTGGGGGCAGGCAGAGCAGGCCTAGCTCAGGCCGTCGGGCCGTGATGCGGGGGCCGGCTCCGAGCGGGCCGAGGGAAGGTGGGCTGGGGGGGCACAGAGAAGCAGGCAGGAGCCCAGGGATCTGTGAAGACCCCACGGGAAGACACGTCTGGGACATGCTGCTGTCTGGGGGAGGCTGTGGTTATGAGCAGAAAGGGACAGATGTTGGGGTGCAGAAATGCCCCGGCTGGGTGACAGACAGGCATCAGGAACACTGTGGAGAGCATGCACAGCCCCCCAAAGCGACAGAGGCGCCTGTGCCCCCAGAGGGCTCTCCCCGCCCCCACACTGCCTGTTCTCCAGCAGGTCCCGCTCTGCAGCTTCCGGGACAGCGGGGCCGCCCCGCAGAGATCACTCGGTGTGTTTGAAGGGAGATGAAGGTGCCGTGAAGGAACCGCTTTAAACCCCGCCCCCCCCCCCGGCCTGGCCTGTGCTCAGTGCCAGCCCCAGGTCTGAGGAGAGAGCACTTGGACCTAGGACGGGAGATGAGAGAAAAGCAGTGCAGCCGGGACGCCCCCAGCCTGAACGCCACCCCATGCCCTGGACCTTCGTCCCAAACCACTTGTATCTCCCCGTCAGACAGGCCGCCTGGGCCAGGTGCCTCCCATGGACAGACCCCGTCACACGTCCTTTCCTAGCTGCAGGGAAGGATGGGGAAGCGAGAGTCGGGCATTTTCGGCTGCTGGGGGCGGTGCGCGTGTGTGCACGTGTGTGCGCGTGCGTGCGTGCGCGCGCGCGTGTGTGTGTGTGTGTGTGTGTGTGTGTCTGCTTTCCACTGGGACTCACAGGTGGGGTCGTCATGGGGCCCCTACCGTTCCATTGGGGCTATTAGAACAAAATATCATGGAGGCGCTTGCACACTGGGATGCAGGCTTACACACGGGAGACATACATTCCTGTCAGTTTTGGAGGCTGGAAGTCCCAGGCCAAGGTGTCGGTGGATTCAGGGGGCCTGTTTTCTCTTTGCAGCGTGCACCTTCCCGTGGGTCCTCCTGGGACCTGGCGGGGGCCTCCTTCATGACGGCACTAGTCCCGCTGTCCCATAACCCCCACAGTACCCCGTCCTGAGGCGATCCCCTTGGGGTTACAATTTCAGCCTATGAATTTTGAGGGGCGCAAACATCGGGGCCATAGCAGAAGCCAGTGGCATACCTAAATTCGAATAATTTCGGGAAGGGTTGTGTATAAAGGGCCTGTGTACAAAGGTGTGGGGTCTATGGAGAAGCACAGGGGATAGAAGCTTCTACCATCCCGGGTCTGAGGGGGTGAGGGAGGGGGCAGTTGGCCAGAGAGAGACAGGCAGAGGCCCCGTGGGGAGGAGCAGTGACCCAGCTAGACACGGGCACCTTACTGAGAGACCACAGGGGAGCAAACACGGTAGTGTCTGAACCGCCCCCATTTCTTGCCCACTGGCAGACGGGTGCAGACAGGTCGGGCCCCCCCCCGGCCAGAGCAGGGTGGCCCAGGGTGAGGACAGACCCTGAGGAGGGCCCCTGGAGGCGATGTGGCCCAGGAGGGAGCCTCCCGAGCCAACAAAGGGCCTGGGGCTGACAGTCTCCCAATGTCTGTGTGGGGTGGAAGGGAAGACGTCACACTGGGTCTCGAATTAGGGCTGAGAGTGAGCTGCCCCTCAGCAACGTCGGCCCATTCCTCCTCCTCCTTGGCTATCCTACACCTTTTCACCCAAAGGCCCTTTTCTCTAGAGGCCTGTAGGTCTCTCCACCGCTGGGGCTCAGTGTGGCGTGCGTGCGTGACTCGCAGACCTGGCTCTGCCAGAAACTTCCTCGACCACAGTTACATCTTCTGGGTCCCGGCTTCCGTGGACGGAGCACCAGAAGGGGTAACAAGCTGACCTTTCAGGACGCTTCCTGGAGCTCTGACCTCCTAGAAAGGCTGTGGCCCCCTTCCAAAGAGTCCAGAGAAGGGAGAAAAATGAAGAGTATCCTTTTGGGGAAACCACGGCCCAGGGAACAAGGCGATGGATTGCTGGAGGTCCCTGATCCTGTGGGCACTTAGACAAGGCTTCCCTTTTTGGTCAGAGCGGTCCCCAAGCCAGG
This sequence comes from Ailurus styani, assembly GCA_002007465.1. Classification (NCBI taxonomy): domain Eukaryota; kingdom Metazoa; phylum Chordata; class Mammalia; order Carnivora; family Ailuridae; genus Ailurus; species Ailurus styani. The sequence continues at coordinate 4,426,209 of LNAC01000047.1, read as the reverse complement.
CCTGCTTTCCCAGAGGGCTATAGCCCACACCCATGTTTATTTTCAATTAGTGCAGCAGCCAGCACGACCCTTCAAGATTTTCCCTGTGCTCTTGTTTGTGCGCGTGGCTGTGAAGGGAGAAGTATAAGAACATTGGCTTCAACCAGACTTTGAGGGCCAGCCAGTCAGTCCTGCCCCCCCACCACCGGCCCCCACCTTGGGGATTCAGGGTCGGCGTAATATGACTGCTGGGCTTTGACGGTATGGGTCTACAAAAACCTCAAAGGCCTTAATTTGCAGGGAGTTGCAGAGAGTCAGGAAGCCAGGCCAGCGACTCCGAGCCCTTCTGACGGCAGCTCCCCGCGGCCTAATCCTGCCAGTTCAAGGAGGCTGCCCTATTCTGGCCACCTACCCCCGTGGGCCTGTGTCCCAAGCATGTGAAACAAAGACCATTTCATTTGACGGCAGAACCCAAGCCTCTGGGGCTCGCTGCATGCCAGGGCCGGGAAGCCTCAGACACCCCCTTGTTGGAGCCACTGCCTTCCCCCCTCCAACTGTGGGGGTCAGGGGAGAGCTCTTCAGCCCGTCACATGGGTTCTGGTGAAATGACAGCTTTGCAGCCATTGGTTCTGGATCAATCATGGCCTGCGCACACGTTCTCTTTGACTTGCACGTAGGTTTATTTTTACAAGGTGAGCTGCATTGCCAACAGTTAGAGAAGTTAATTGGGGGTTCTGGCTACTTTCAGAAATTCCGAGCCCTGCCAGCCGTCCTGCCTGGGAATGCTTGGCGGGGGCAGAGCTGCAGCCCCCCCACCGCCCCCCGTCTAGATAAATCACGTGCCCTACTAGCACCCCATAGTCCTCACCATTCCCTGTGGCCACCTGGCCGGGAGCTGAGAGTCTGTTGCCTTTGGTCCCCGAGTTGGCGCTGCTGGGTCTTAAATCAAGAGTTACACGGGAAGTAAAATATTTTGGGTCTCCAGGTTTCCGACGGAAGGGGAAAGCCAGTGTGTTGATTCCCGGCCTGGCCCGGGGTGAGCCGCGGGTGGGTGGGGTTGCTGATGTAGACGTCGGTCTCCAGGGCCGCGTTTGGTCCCGGCCCTCTCCCCCGGCCACAACCACCGCCATGATGGTCACCATCACAGCACACGTACCAGTCCTCTGTCCGGCTGGGTGCCCACGAGGCAGGGCCAGACGGTCCCTGATTTGCCTGAGGGGCGAAGCTGGCAGGGCAAAGAAGAGAGAGCAAGCGGAGCAGCTGGGACAGGCAGGGTTGGACCCGATGGGATGAAGACGTCCCCATGCTGGCGAGGGCTGCAAGGGAAGGCAAGGGACAGCAAGCAGCCTGGGTAGAAGGGCCTCCCGACCCAGGTTGTGGCCTGTGCAGCAGGGGCTGGATGGGGTGGCCTGGCCCCAGCTCGTTTCCAGGGCTCGAGACTATCAGAGAGCGAAGGCAGTTTGGACAGCAGACTCAGGGCTGCCGGCCTGTAAATTCAGCCACTTCATTGGAAAAAAAAAAAAGTAAGCCTCAGTTTTCCATCTATCTAATGGGGATATGAGGACAGGCCCCGGGCTCCCTGCGTGAGAACCCCATTCAGCCCCGGCGTCGGTGCCCCGGTCCTCTCGAGGCCACGGCGCTCACCACACTGGCCCACTCCGGTTTCCCGGAGGTGGCCCCAGAAGTCCGTGGGGGGCGTACTGCAGGCAGCTTGGCCCCTCCAGGTGAGGCAAGCACTGGGCGTGGTAGGAGAAGCTCAGGCGACCGTGGTTCAGGTTGCACTTCACCACATGGGAGCCGGACTGCGCTCTCTGGTCACAGGTGCCTAGCAGGTCGTCGTCCCAGCCGTAGTCTTGGTCCCACACCTGCACCCGCAGGGGCCCCCCCGTGGACAGGATCACATCCCCAAAGTCCAGCCGCGTCATCCACTTGGGGTGGTGGTTGTTCCACACGGTGCTGGTTCGCAGTTCCTGGCCCCCGAAGAAGACTTTCAGGTAGGCGTCTGTGGCAGTGAAGTAGTCTCCCCACAGGCCTGTCGCCTGGAAGTTCATCACCTCCAGGTGGGCCAGGCCCCTCTCCCGGGGACAGCAGTCCTCGTTGGTGGTGGCTGAGCTGTGGCACACGCACTGGCACGGGTTGTGGGGGCTCTTGCGCTGCCCCGGGGGGCAGGGCCTGCTGCAGTTCCTCCAGCGGGCCTTGTCCAGCACGTACTTGCTCACGGCCCGCCTCAGCGCCTCCCGCCGCGGGTCCCGGCCCCCCACGAGCACGTGCAGGGGCTCCAAGGTGTAGTCCACCAGGCCGGGCCTGGCCAGCAGCGAGGCCATCCAGGCGGAGAACTGCTCTGGCCCGGCCCCGTTCCCGAACAGCAGGTCGCCCACCGACGTGTGGTGGCCGCCGACTATTTGGGTCAAGCGTTCCCGGTAGGACTGGTGGAAGGAGGTGTCTATCTTGTGCTGCTTCTTCTTCTCCTCACAGGCCTTGACTTTTAAGGAAGAGCTGCCGCGGCCGCTGATGCTGACCTGGGCCTCGACGTTCAGGCAGTCCTCCACCTCGCTGGCCGTGAGCCCGTTCAGGGCCAGCTCACAGGTGCGCAGGGCGGTGAGGGCCGAGACCCGGCCGCCCAGCTCCATGGACCGGATGAAGTGGGTGCCGTAGTGCGAGATGAGCCTGAGGTAGTCCGCCTCTGTGGAGGTGTTGAAGTCAGGGGGAAGGTCGCTGAGGGCCTTCTCGAAGTCGGGGTGGAGTGGGGGAGAGTGTACCAGGTGAACGCTGAAAGGGGAGAGAAAGAGCCAGCAGTGGTTAGTTTTCCCCATTCGGCCATCCCTCAAGGTTGCCCAAGGTCACATCTAAGTGATAGAGAGAGAACTTGAACCCAGGTGGCCTGGCTCCAAGCCCAAAGCTCTGAACCACTGAGCTGTCGGGGAAACCCTTTCTGTCTGTTGCTCCTTGGTGAGCTAGGCATGCTGAATTTCTGCTTTTCCCTTGCAGAATATTTTCTTTCCTTCCTTCCCTCCCTCCCTCCTTTCCTCCCTCCCTTCCTTCCTTCCAAAAGATTTTAGTTATTTATTTGACAGAGAGAGACACAGCGAGAGAGGGAACACAAGCAGGGGGGAGTGGGAGAGGGAGAAGCAGGCTTCCCGCTGAGCAGGGAGCCTGATGCGGGGCTCGATCCCAGGACCCTGAGATCATGACCTGAGCTGAAGGCAGATGCTTAACGACTGAGCCACCCAGGCGCCCCTCCTCTTTATCTTCTAACTATAAAAGTGATGATACGACCCAGGCGGTGACCCAGTCCCGTGCCCTTGTCCATCTTTCCCCTCGATTGGGCTCCTGACAGCCCTGGCCACAAGGCAGGAGGCGCCCCGACTCACTGTGGGAGATGTCAGGTGGGTGACTTGGGTCCTCCATGAGGACCATGCATTTCTGGGGTGTGGGACCCAGGTCCCCGAGGAGCAGGGAGTGGCTGCTGCCGTCTAGCACTGTGGCCCTAATTCCCAGCACAGAGCCTGATCCATGACAGACACGACCACGCTCGAATGGGTGAACGAGGCCCAGGGATGGGAAGTCTGCCCGCAGGACGGAGGGACTGGGTACGCAGTAGATGCGAGTGGCAGCACGTCGGGGATCTCAGCACAGCCTTGCTCACTTCTGCTCCACCTGTTCTCTTCTGGGGCTCTTCCTGTTCAGGGGTCCCGGGGAGGAGGCCCGAGGGCTCCGTACCACCCGGCGTGCGAGACCCGGGCTTGTGTGTCCTCCTGGCGGACACAGCCTCTGAGGCAGAGTTTCCCAGCCCTTCCTCCGAGCCCGTCCGCCCCCACCCGCAGTGCTCACCTGTAGAAGCGGCACTCCACCAGGTCAGTGCTGAAGCTGTATTGGTCCTGGTGGGTCTTCTGGGCAGCGAAGTTGGCCATCTTAGAGTGGGAGCCGGCCATGGTCACCTGTACATTGGTGCTGGGTTTGGGAGACACATCCAGCCCCACCTGCCAGTCGTTGCGGATGCTGCTGGCCGCCTCCCTGGCCACGCCCTCAGTGGAGCTGGCCTTGACCCTGACCACTTGGCGCTGGCAGCCTGAGCCCTGGGCGCGCCAGTGGGTCAGTGCCAGGGGCAGGCGCTGGAGGGCGCCCTCCTGCAGGGCGTTCTGGCAGAGGGTGCAGGTGCCGTCCGGCCGCAGGAAGCTCTCTATGTCCACCGGGAAGGAGCCCGAGCGCTTGAGGCTGGTCACATCCACGCCCTCCCCGGCCAGCGCCGCGCCAGGCACGAAGTCTGGGTTGCGCCGGCATTCATTGCGGGTGGCTGTGTGGCAGGGGGCTGGGGCGGGCGTGGGCAGCAGCAGCAGGAGGAGGCCCCGGAGGAGCAGGTGGGCACCCATGGAGCTGTGGAGACGCGGGGGCTTCTGGGCTCCGGAAGCTGCGGGCAGAGCTAGGGAGGATGAACCATCGTGGCATGCGGAACGGAGAGGGGACGAGATGCTTCGTAAGTCTCTGAAAGCCAGAGCTGCAGGGGCCTTTACAAACCCGGCCCATCCCCCCGCCTGTACGAACGGGCCCAAGGATGGGAAGTGACTTGCCCAAGGTCACGCAGCCAGAAGGAGCCCCTTGCTGGGATTTCATTATTTAAGGCCTACTGGGGATCCGGTCTGATGGTTTTGTCCCCAGGACCGCGGCCGCTGCCGGTGGGGAAGGGGCTGTGCACACAGACGAGGGGACAGAGTGCACATAGAGCAAATTTGGGGAGGGATCTGGGACTCTAGAGAAGGCTGGATTCTGCGGAATCATCATTTTGGGCCCCAGAACAAGCCATGCTTTCCCCACCCCACCTCTCTTGTTCTCTGTCTGTCTGCCCGTCTCCCACAAAGCCCTTGACGAAGTTGGGAAAGCAAGCATTGCCTTTATCATCCCCACCTTCCCGTAGGGGCCCACTCTCTGAGCCTCGTGGGAGAACAGCACCCGCATTCCAGACTCGAAGCTGTGCACGTGCGTCTGCCCTTGAACCCCGGGCGCGGAGGGCTTGGGTCCCCTGTCCAGATCTCCCGATGCCCGCGCCTGCTCTGCCATTCTCTGCTGTGCTCTGAGAATTCCCGCAGTGCCGCAGGCTACCTGCTGCCTGCCGTTGGGCAACCGTGGTCTAGAAATTTCTTCCCTCTCTTGAGGTGGCTTCGAAACAGGGACCTGTTTAGAATCTGGAGTCTCCACACTCTACCCCCATCCGAACCGGACTCCTTGGAGGCCTGTCCTTTCCATCACCTGCCAGGGACCGTGTCTCTCTGCGACACGGGGGGCTGCGGAGAGCAGGAACGCCTGCCTTCTAGCCAGGGCCTTCCGCGCCTCGCCTGAAGGAGTGACTGACTGGGAGCTGGGGATCCAGGTGACAGGCCCAGCCCAGGGGAAGTGAAGAAGAGAGAGCCCTTGGGTCACCCCACTCGGGAGGCCAGGACAGTTGATAATGTTACTCCACGGAGCTCCGTCTCTCTCCTGGTCCTCATCGTCTGAGCTCCCAGGGAGCCCATTTCCCGCTTTCTGAAAGGCTTTCCTGTCAGCATCGGAAGGGGCCTTACAGACGATGCCCTATAAGGTGTCCCCTTTCTCTGTGAGGACACTGAGGCCCGGAGCGGGCGTGAGGCCACCCAGCGAGTCGGTGACAGAGCACTCTCACGGGTCACAGCACTTCCTGCTCCATCAGACTCTTCCTCGGATGGAGCAACCCCGCTCCGGGCCTCTCTGTCCCCACCCAGGGGCTCCCAGCCTCCCTGATCCCCGCCTTCCTCTCCACCTACCTGTGCGGAGTCGCCCTACACAGACATTCTCTCCCCTCAGCAGATGCGCCTGAAATGGTGGTGTCAGCCCCCGGCAGGCTCACCACACAGCTCATCACCCCGGCCACCGTTCACATCACTTCTGCTTCCTGCCCCGCCCTCCAGCTGTGGTCATGGTCCCCTCCGCTCTCCCCCTCCCTCCAGCACCCATCCTGTCCTCACCTCCTCATCCGGCCTTCCGACAGCCCTCCAGGAAGCAAAGCTGGGAGGGCCAGCGTCTCATCTCACAGGCAGGGCTGCCTGGGGCGCGGGGCCCGGGCTGATAGGTGGGGCTTGGTGTGGAGGGCACACGGGGGACTTTGGCGTTCAACTCTGGGGCTGAGGGGCGGGCCAGCAAGGGCAGTCCCCCTGCTCCTGACCTCTAGCATCACGTGTGTGAGACCTAAGACGGGGCCCAGCGTAGGAGCTCACCACGGCGGCTGAGGAGCCCACTGTCTGGGCTTGGGCCAGCTCGGTTAGGCTCTGGCTGTGTGACCCCGCAAGCTTCTTTAGCCTCTCTGGGCCTCGGTGTCCTCAACACAAAGGGGGATAATAATAGTGTGGACCCTACAGGTTGTGAAGAACGGGAGAGTCACTACGTGTGAAGGGCTTAGAACAGCGTCTGGTTCTCAGCACATGTGGACTCCGGGCACCATTCCCCCCTTCCTGGGCAGTGGGAAGAAATTACCCTCCTGGCCCGCTTCCTACCCACGCCTGCTTCCCAGCCCAGGCTCCAGACCCCAAACAACGGACAGTTACTTTTTTGTGAGGAGAACCAGCGGCCACCCTGGTCCCCGGCCTGTCCCCAGCCCTGGCCTGGGGTTGCAGCCACAGAGTGGGCGTGGGTGGGTGGACAAAGGGGGAGAGAGATGTGAGTGGGACCAGAGGCCCAGGGGCTTCGTCTTTGTCTTACCTGAGGTCAGGGTGGGGCGAGGTTTCCATGGGTTGAGTGACTCACAGGGCAACTTCTGGGGGCCAAAATCACACTGGTTTGAGGTGAGGACAGCTGGGTAAGTGGGGGGCTGTTTTCAAGGGTTCGCACTCCAGCTGGTGTACGTGACGGGAACAAATAGCCACAAGCCCCAGACCACGTGTGACACCGTGGGGTAGCTCATCCCTCGAGTCTGTGTCCCCCCGTGAGGGCCTCGCTGTTACAGGAACAGGGGCTTACGCTGCCTTCTGGGAACCCAGACGCAGTCTCCTTCCCGCGGTGCCCCCCCTCCAGAAACTGTGGCCTCCTGACCCCCTTCTATCTGTCTGTGCCGAGTGTGGTCACATGGGCGTAAACAGGAGTTGGGTGGCTGTTTGCATGGCAGCGTGAAGACATATGTTAAGATCTTTGGAACTTTCCAGAGACTGTTACCAGGTAAGTGCTCTGTGTGCAATAGTATTTCTGGAGCGGCATTCGGAGAAATTTGTGTCATTTTTACAAGAGCAAAAGGGAACCTGGCTAAATTAGGTTGACACATCTCAACATCAGATTTTCAAAATGAAATTCAGTTTAAACAGAGAAGAAAAGGCCCTACGTGTCCAACAGTGTTGAAACTATCGCAGGAATAAAATTACCTCTCTGCGTTTAAGGAATGGATAGGGACATGCCGTGTTTCTTTCAGGAACATAAAACATATTTAGAGTCTAGTCTGATTCAAAACATATCTGTTGGATGCCCACGTTACTGCGGCTGTCACCTTTAGAAATAAAAATCGCCTGTAAATAACTAAAAGGAAAAAGAGGTCAGGCGGCCGAGGCTGTGAGTTTCGGTCTGGAGGAAGATACCGGTGAGGGAGAGGGAACAGGCTAGACTCAGATTTGTGGGAAACTTGCTAAGTTTGAACCCCTTTCCAGTTAGTTTGCTCATCAATAGCATCCGACAGAGGACTCTGGGACTTCCAACGGTCCTTGGATTCTTGATGAAATGTGCATTTGGCACTTTCCGAGTGCCGTGTGAAGTCGTTACCGTCCAAGACATCCTGGTGGGAGGCGGCTTGTTACAGAGCGAGGGTGACATCCAGGTCTACGATGACCTTTGTTGACCCCGTGCCTGGTGACAGCTGTTCCCTCCAGCTGACATTTAGCACTTCAGAAGACATTTTTTACACACACCTTTTCATCTGAGAGGTAAGGTTTCATTCTGTCCAGTTGCCAGACGCCCTCTGTAAGGTTTACGATTAGTCACTTTGTTGAAACAGAACTCACATACAATTCACTCAAAGTGTACGATTCAGGGGCGCCTGGGTGGCTCAGTCGGTCAAGTGGCTGCCTTTGGCTCAGGTCACGATCCCAGGGTCCTGGGATGGAGCCCCACATTGGGCTCCCTGCTCAGTGGGGAGTCTGCTTCTCCCTCTGCCTCTCCCCCTGCTTGTAGTATATCTCATGCTCACTCTCTCTCAAAAAAAAATGTAGCGGTTTTTAGTATATTCACAGAGTCGTGCACCCACCACCATGACCAATTTTCAAACATGTTCATCACTCTGAAAAAGAAACCCGGTATCTACCAGCGGTCCCTGCTCTTTTCACTAGATACCAATCTACTTTCTGTCTCTACGGATGGAGGACAGAAAGTGTAGGACATTTCCTATTAATGGAATCATGGAAGATAAGACCTTTGTGTCTGGTTTATTTCACGTAACATCACATTTTCTTTCTTTCTTTCTTTAAAGATTTTATTTATTTATTTGACACAGGGAGAGAGATTACAAGTAGGCAGAGAGGCAGGCAGAGAGAGAGGAGGAAGCAGGCTCCCCGCTGAGCAGAGAGCCTGATGCGGGGCTCGATCCCAGGACCCTGAGATCATGACCTGAGCCGAAGGCAGAGGCTTTAACCCACTGAGCTACCCAGGTGCCCCTAACATCACATTTTCAAGGTTGATCCAAGTTTTACCCTGTATCAGTCCTTCGTTCCTTTTCCTGGCTGGAGAACAGTTCCTTGTATGGAGCCACCACATTTTATTTGTTCATAAATTGCGGCCATTCGGGTTGTTTCCACTTTGGGGCTGTTATGAGTGATGCTGCTATGAACATATGTGTACAAGTTTTTGTGGGCACCTGGGTTTCATTTCTCTTGGATATATATCTAATCGTGGAATTGCTGGGTCACAGGGTAACTCTACCTTTAACTTTTCAGGAACCGTTTTCCTTTGTGGTGGCACCATTTTACTTTCCCACCAGCGGTGTAGGACGGTTCTAACTTTCCCACATCGTTGTTACTATTGGACTTTTTAATTATTCTTGGGGATGTGAAGTGGTATCTCAGGGTGGTTCTGATGTGGATTTCCTCAATGGCTAATGATGGTGAGCTTCTTTTCATTTGCTTATAGGTCACTTGTGTATGTTCTTTGGAAAAATGTCAGTTTAAGTCCTTTGCCAATTTTTGAATTGGGTTGTCTCTTTTTTGTTGATTTATAATAGTTCCCTATATATTCTGGATTCAAGACCCTTTTCAGATATATGATTTGCAAACATTTTCTCCTATTCTNGAAATGTCAGTTTAAGTCCTTTGCCAATTTTTGAATTGGGTTATTTGTCTCTTTTTTGTTGATTTATAATAGTTCCTTATATATTCTGGATTCAAGACCCTTTTCAGATATATGATTTGCAAACATTTTCTCCTATTCTGAGTTATCTTTTCACCTCTTAAGAGTGTCCTTTGAAGCACAGAACTTTTTAAACTTTAATGTAATCCAAAGTACCTGTCATTTTGTTGCTTATATTTTGAATGTTGTGCCTGAGAGGTCTTTGCCTAACCCAAGATCATGAAGATTTACTCCTGCACTTTCTTCTAAGAGTCTCATAGTTCTATCTCTTACGTTTAGGTATGATCCACCTAGAGTTTATTTTTGTGTTTGGAAAGGAGTCCCACTTCATTCTTTTGCATGTGGATATGGTTTTGATGTCTATTTTCCTAAGGTTCCTACATATTTACCCTTGACAGAAAAGCTCCATGGATACTCTACACAGAATTCATGAGGAAACTGCTGGTCCTGATTTCATCCACTTACATAAACTCTACCTACTCTATGTGCTACACTCACGAGCCATGATCAGAGAGGTCCTTCAGCAAACGGGGGTGTTGACTGCGGTTATCATGCCTGTTTTGAAAATACCCAATGCAGTCACAGCAGCATTCCCTTCATCCTGTGATTATTCTTGGTCCTCTCTTCTCTGGGGCTCTTCATGGAAAGACCCGGGAGTCTTTCCTCTTTTTCCCATTCTGTGGGATACTGGCACCCAGTTTTTATACTCAGATTTTTAACCCTGAGCCCACATCTTCATCAGTGATGGCTCTATTCGGATTTTCTGGCTTTTTTTTTTCTGGTATCAGTTTTGGCAAGTTACATTTTTCTAGGAAAATTTCCAATCTGTCTGAAATTTCACTGTTGTGGCCATGAAGTTATTTATAGTAGTCTCTTTCTCACTCTTGCTCTTAGAAAAAATATCTTTCTGACTCTGTTAGTGATGCCCTCTTTTTGATCACAGGTTTTTTTTTAAAAATGATGATTATTATTATTTGCCCCAGGGGTACAGGTCTGTGAATCATCAGTCTTACACCTTTCACAGCACTCACCAAAGCACAAACCCTCCCCAATGTCCATAACCCATCCACCCTATCCCTGCCCTCCCACCCCCCAGTAACCCGCAGTTTGTTTTGTGAGATTAGGAATCTCTTATGGTTTGTCTCCTTCCCCATCCCATCTTGTTTCATTTTTTCCCTCCCTACACCCCATGATCCCCGCTTTGCTCCTCAATTTCCTCATATCAGAAAGATCATATGATAATGATCACAGGTTTTTATTATTATTTCTCTCTCTCTCTTTTAGATCAGTCTTGCTAAAGATTTTTCTATTTTTTTTTTCAAAGAACTTGCTCTTGGCTTTCTTGATCCTCTCTATCAAATCATTATTTCCTATTGGATCAATTTCATTCTTACCTTTTCATTTCCTTCCTTTTTCCTGTATTCTCTGGGCTCCTTCTATTGTACTTTTACTAACTTTTAAAAAAAGATTGTATTTATGTATTTTAGAGAGAGAGCATGAGCAGGGGGAAGGGCAGAGTGAGAGAGAATCTAAAGCAGACTCCATGCTGAGTGAGGAGCCCCACACGGGGCTTGATCCCAAGACCGCGAGATCATGACCTGAATCGAAACCAAGAGCCACCCAGGTGCCCCTTACTAACTTCTTAGTTAGTTAAGCCCTTAAATTGTTAATTTTTACTTTTCTTCCTTTTTAATGTAAACACTTAAGGCTCTACGTTGCCCTAAAAATCTTTTAAGCTGCCTCTCTTTAGTTTTGGTAGGAAGTCTTTCTTCATTACTCCCTGGTTTCTTAACACTTTCCAAATGTCCTGATGATTTTTTTTCTTTAACCTGTGAATTATTTAAAAGTATGCTTTTTAGATTTTCAAGAAGATGGGGTTTTAAATACTATCACTTGGCTAGTGATTTCTAATATAGTCACACTCTAGCGGGCCATGTCTGGATGAAAGCCATTCTTTGATGCTGGTTGAAATTTTCTCTGTGGTTTACTAAATGATTTCAAAAATGTTCCTGTGTATGTGAGAAGAATATTTGTTGGCTTTTTTTTTTTTGATGCAGGATACTATGTTCAAACCTACGGTCTCTTGATATATTAATTACTAAGGAAATCATGTTAAAATCTCACACTGTGAAGACAGATTATTCAAGACCTATAGATTTTCTCCTGCAATGAGAGTTCTGTCAACTTTGGCTTTATATGTTTGAGCCTATTTTATTAAACAAGTTTAGTATTGCTTTGTTTTTCTGGTGAATTAAATTCTTTAAACCATCCCAAATGATGCTTCTCCCCTCAAATATCAGTTTAGTGTGATATTAACAGAGCTATTGCGGCTTTCATTTTCAATACAATTATTTTTGATTGTGGTACAATACACATAGTGTGAAGTTTACCATCTTGACCATTGTCAGTGGGCCAACCTTCTCTCAATCAGTCCTCCCAGGGAGACCTTCCGTCTTCCTTTAAAACTCCCTTTGTTTTTATGATTAAAGTGGGTCTCCGTTAAACACAATTCATTGAATTTTGTGATGTCACCCAATCTGGGTAGCTGACAGTGTCACCCTGAATTAGGTCCATTTACATTTACTGTTCTGTGAGAGTTTATTTCTACTGGGATGTGTTTGATCAATGTCCTGCTTTCCATGTTTTCTCCCCTCTTTTCCTGCCTTTTTCTTCTAAGACTTTATTTGAGAGAGAGCACGCACAAACAGGGGGGAGTGGCAGAGGGAGAGGGAGAAGCAGGCCCCCCCCTGGGCAAGGAGCCCAAGGAGGGACTGGATCCCAGGACCCAGGGATCATGACCTGAGCTGAAGGCAGACGCTTAACCGACCGAGCCACCCAGGGGCCCCTTCTCCTGCCTTCTTTTAGATTGACTGAACTTTTAAAAAGTCACATTCTTTTCTCTGTGCCAGTTGACTCTTAGAGACTTCCTGATTCTTTAGCGGTTGCCCATGAAAACGCTAACATGCATTCTTAGCAAGGTTGAAGGTCTGTCGGTGTTCTCCTTTCTAGGGATTTCATGACCATAGAATGCTGTTAGCTAAATTCACCCTTTCTCATTCTCAGGGGTATTGTCGTCCGGGACTTTTGTTTGCTTCCTTTTCCTGTGCTAACTTAGTCATTGGTGCTATTACTGGATACCGTCAACATTTGTTTGTATTTATTCACACATTTGTCAATTTCTTTGCTTCTTAGTCTTTCATCTCGAGCTTCCTTGGATTTTTTTTTTTTTTCCTTTTAAAGGACTACGCATTAGAAGTGTCTCTGGCAGCACCTGCTCTCAGTTTCTGTTTGCTTGAAACATCTTTGTTTCACCCTCGGCTTTGAATCATAATTTTAGCGAGCTGACACTTTGAAGTCCCTGATGGTTGACACCTCTCAGCACTTTGAGGTCATCTTCTGTTCCTGGCTTTCGTCGTTGCTGTTGTTTACCTGTTATTCTGTGTAGAGAATTCATCTATTGGGGGGAGGAGGGACTGTTTCTAAGATCTTTTCATTTTTCGTTTTTTGAAAGCTTACTACAATGTATGTATCTAGATATGACTTTCTTCTTAATGGTTCGGCCTCTCTGGGGTTTGTTCTTCCCGAATCTGAGGAGTCACATCTTTCCTCGTTCCGGAAAGCATCTTTCTCCCCAGCGCTCTCTAGTTTTGCCTTGCGGAATGCCTGGCAGAAATGCAACCAGACCCCTCACTCTCTCCTCCTCGTCTGTTATGCTCTATTTCTTGTTTTCTACTTTTTGTGTGTCTATATGGTGTGCTCATTGGTTTTTCTCCACTTCTTTGTTCCAGTTCCCTAATGCTTGTTTTCTCTGTGTCTAATCTGTGATTTAATCCATCCATTGAGTTTTTAGATTGGCTTATGCGTTTAACAAGATGCAAACATCCAAACAATGTAAAGACATATTCAGTGAATAACCTCACTCCTGCCGCCTTCCAACCTACCTCCACGGGTGCCACTTTTTTCTTTCTTTTCTTTTTTTTTTAGTTTCTTTGGTGTCTTCTCAGAATTATTCCCCCCCATACAAATATAAGTAAATACTAGTAAAAATGTTTTCTTATTTTCTTCCTTCCTCACATAAAAGGAAGCATGTTATCCATCTTGCTTTGTGCTTTATTTTGTTTTAATATGGTATACTTGGAGATCTTTCCCTACCAACACGAGGGAGTGTCCTCATTCCCTTATTTTTTAAGTGGTTGCCTAGTGTTTCTTTTTTTTTTTTATTAACATATAATGTGTTATTTGTTTCAGGGGTGCAGGTCTGTGATTCATCAGTCTAGTGTTTCATTCATAAAAGAAACATAATGTATTTGACCAGCCTCCTATTGATGGCCCTTTGAGTTATTTGCAGTCTTTTGCTCTTACAAATAATGTTGCAACTGATTAACCCATACATAATGCATTTGCTGGATCAGAACATTATGAGTATTCAATTTTGTTGTGCATAAGGCATATAAAAGTACATACACACAGGGACACTTGGGTGGCTCAGTCAGTTAAGCATCTGACTCTTGATCTCAGCTCAGGTCTTGATCTCAGGGTCGTGAGTTCAAGCTCCATGTTGGGCTCCATGCTGGTTGCAGAGCCTACATAAAATACATATACACACACACACAATTTACATATAAACACATGCATATCTATACATACTTTACACATATACGAATATAATGTAAATACACATGCATATCGAAGTGTGTGTGTCTCTCTATACGCACACAACAAACACTCTCCATAGGGTTGGCATTCAGTTTTCCCTCCACCAGCAATTCATGAGCGAGTTGGTTTTTCCTCCGTCTTACCTACAGAATGTGTGGTCTTCTAGATTTTTCTTCAGATCATTTTGACTTTCAGTGATTTATTTTTCATTTGTAAGATCTTCGTTTCCCTCAGTTCCAAATGGGATTATGTTTTCATTCTGTTCTGTATTCTGTGATTATGCATCGTGATTATATTCTTTAAAGTTTTGGAACATTCAGACATTCTTACTTAAAGTCTTACGTCTAGGCGTGCCAATATCCGAAGACTCTGGTGCGTGTGGTTCTTTAATTCTTTATCTTGTTGTATCAATGGAATCCGCCCTCTTGGTCGCCTGTATCCCTGGGTGTTTTGCCTGGAGTTTAGACTGTGTGCTCATGCTTAGCTGCTCTTTATCTGTGGGAATCCTGCAAAGCCTGGGCTAAGAATATTCTTTTAAAGCAGCTTTGGATTTGCTTTCGTGACACACCTCCCAGCTTTACCCACCCACCTATTTATGTTTATTTGGTGGCTTGGCTTAGTCTGCCCTAAACCAGCAGTGTAAATTTGATCCACAAATGTAGGGAAGGGAGGTCTGTGGTTACTAGGTTTTAGGAGAGACTCTGTCCTTCTGCTCAGATTTGAGACTGACACGAACAAATGTCTTTCTTGATTCCTTTTCCTAGTAAATAGATTCTTTTTCTAGTCTATGCTTTCACTGATATTATCGGCCCATGGAGAATTTATTTAAGTTTTATTTGGGATGATCTCAGCTTCCACTGCCCTCCCCCTTCCCCAAGACATTACTGCCTTTTCCTTCTGTGGTCATTATACCCCAGGATCTGGTTTCTCCGGATTGGCGTGTGCCTCAGGACATCCACGGCTAGTCAGCCTGCTTTTCTCTCTAGTTCAGACTTCTTCAGTTTTGACTCCCTGGGATATTTCTCATTTATTTTCAATTTCATCTATGCTTTCAGATACATGTCATTATATTTGACTCAGCCTTTCTAGGTGTTTTTACAGCAGGGTAGATTTTAAGAATAACTATTCTCTAATATTTGATCTCACAAATATTATTTATTCAATAAGTACTTCATTCAATAATATCGAATGAAATAAATGTTTATTAATCGCCTACTATGTGCTAGACTAATCTACTCTATTCTATTTCATTCCAAAAGATTCAACAGACTGATAAGTATAGCAACCACCAGTAAATTCACACACCGTTAGATGAAGGGGAAAATTTTTTCCTGTTTTAACAAAAAAGTCTAAACCCGTGGTGGATGATGGCTATGATCAGGTTTGTGGTGGTTACATACTGACAACATTTTTAAAAAAAGATTTATTTTTATTTGAGAGAGGAGTGAAAGAGAATGCATGAGCAAGCTTATTCTATTCTATTCTTTCTATTTTGTTTTTATTTAGATGGGGGAAGGGCAGAGGGAGAGAGCCTCATGCAGACTCTGCACTGAGCATGACGCCCCATGCTGGGCTCTATCTCACAATCCGGAGATCAATACCTGAGTCGAAATCAAGGGTTGGTTGCTTAACCAACTATGCCACCAGGCACACCTGACAACATTTTTATGTGAGATTGACCCAACTTAAGTGCCACTAGGAGAGCATTGGTCACACTCTTGGTTTGCAGTTTATCTCACCACATTAATCTCTATTAATAATAACAGTAATAATAATAATCTCTAATAGTATCTCTAATAATAAGAGACTAATAAAACAAGACTCTAGATTGCTAATGTACACATCATGGAAATGAGTAGTAGAAGTCGAATCTGTTGCTTTTTTTAAATCAATGAAAATAACGAGGTTGCTATGAGGAGAGCCTACTGTGGAAATCTTCCAGAATGCCGGTACTTGTAGAAACTGGAAAGACATCAGGCTCCTCACTCTCTCCTTCTGTCCATTCTGTATTTCTCTTTCAGATGACATAGCCTTCATCTCCTTTTCTTTCCCCTCTGCTCCATTCTTCACTTTTACCAGGCCGCCTTCTTGCTTCTTGGCTCACCCATCCGCTTCAATGGTCCCAACATGGCTGTTGAAAAATGGCAGCCCAGCCTTTCCAATCGGCTCCCATGGCTTACCGTCTTGACTTTGTATGGCACAGACTTTCTAGCTTACAAAGACCTTCACATACATTGTTTTGTCTATGCCTAACAATGTTGACCTGAGCAGAATGTTGTTACCCCTAATTATTTTTTAAATGAAAAAAACAGAGAACCCACAAGAAGGAGTACTTGTCCAATATTACACAGCCAACAAGTGGCAAAGCATAGACCAAACCCTGGTTTTCTGGCTCAAGGCCAATGCTTTCTCAGGAGCCCAGTTCACATACAGCTGCCTAGTAAATCCACATCCAAGTGAAATTCCAATGTCTGGAAAAATTGGATTTCTAACTCATCAGCGAGCTTTCACTTCTCTGATATTTCTATTAAAGTACAGTAGGTCTGGGATTTCTCTGTGAGAGTAGTGCCCCCAGATAACAGAGCTCAGAAAGTTGGTGTGGCTTTCATGAGTGTTCTCAGGGCTGTGCCTGGCCATGTCTGGGAGTTTTGCGATGAGTTATTAGTGGCCAAGTGTTTGTGAAAACATAAACATCTCACTGAGCTCAAACCTGAATGGAAAAAAGAAAAAAAAAAAAGAAATTCTGAGTAAGAGTCTGACTAATGAGTCTTTGGAAGAAACTGAGCAGTGTCTGAGACTTTTCCATCCACCTTTCAGCTAGAAAAGTTTCTTCCTAAAACCCCACAGCCCTGTGCATTTAAGGAGCACAACATACAGTACACATTTATCTACTGTAGGTCAGTGATGAAGTCTTTGCTGAACACCTACTTAGTGCCGGGTGCTGCTGGGAACTGATGGTTGCAGAGAGAGTTACAAAGGCATATAAGCCAGGACTCCAACCTTAATGGAGACTGTAGTCCAAAGAGTTGTAGCACCATGATCAAGCTTATTGTCTTGGGAAGCAGAAGGTCTGGTCAAAACACCTGCTTTATCACAACGAACAATCAACCTTGGGATAAGTATCTAATCTCTTTCAACCCCTGTGTCCATATATGTGAAAAAAAGGCCAATAATTTATCTACCCAATTATGCCTATGATCAGGGCTTTGCTGGAGATGAACAGGTAATATATGTAAAGGGCTTGGCATAGAATGAGAAATCTGAATGAAAGTTAGGGTATTAGCATAAAATCTTAGACGAGGTTTGGGATGTGTGGTTTAAAAATGAGGAGCTGCAGTGGTCAGAGTGGTGGTTGGGTCCAGTTAACCCACTCATATAACCAGAATGGGATGCTCTTGAAGGATTGGCAGGTGACAGAAATTGTGCAGAAGTGTTTCAGGGAAAAGAATAGCAGAAGTAGAGGCAGGGAGGCAAGAAAGAGAGTGTTTAGGGGTAGGTGTGTTTAGGGGTAGGACTGATATATATGGTACAAGGAGGTAGGCATTAATAATTATAACTATTATAAATACCCTATGTCTAATAATCTCTGCCAGACACCTTGGGGAGTGCTTTATAATCATGATGTAAATTAGTCCTCCCAAGAGCACATGCCATCTCTCCATGAAATGTTGAAACTCATCAGCCAAATACCTCTTTGAGGACAAAGCCCTACACTGAGGAGAAATGGCTGAAAGTAAACAACAGGACAGCGCAGAGCCAAGTAGGGAGAAGATCCAGATAAAATGGGGGACCCCAGTTTCTGTGGACACCCACATGCACAATACACACACACACACACACACACACACACACACACACAGTAGGGTGGAGGGTAACAGGAAACAGTTCTCAAACTCCTCTAAAGCCAGTTTCAAAGACATTTCTCAGTACAACAGAAGATGGAGCCCTAGAGTCATGAAACTTGGCCAAGAAATCCTCTCCCATTCTCCCCACTTAGGAGAACAGTGAAGCCTATCTCACTTAAATAGGGGCAACAGAATAAGATTTCAGAGAAGGAACCCAGCTCCATTCAGAGTTCTTATAAGAAAAGAGACTAATGAGCGTAATAACAGGCCATCAGGCCATGAAGGCCCCTAGAAAGACTTGCTCACAAAACAAATGAAAATTTTAATTTAATATTTCAAAATGAGCTAAGAGATTTTTTTAATGATGGAAGCTATGAAATCAAAGCTTAACTCAGGATCATAAAAGTTCATAAATAAGATGATTGGACAAAAGGAAGACTTGAAAAGACCTCACATAGAGTTAAGAAAGACAAATTTTCTTTTCTAAAAAGAAAAACCATTTCAGAAATGAAAAAAAAAAAGAAGTTCTGAAATTTCATTTCAGAAATGAAAAAAAGTGAATACAAGAGTGAATAAGTAACACAAATAATATAAGAGAAATAGATGAAAAGGAGGAAAATTAAAAAGAAATTAAACTGGGGAGCGAAAAAGAAAAGATATGGGAGAAAGTGATAGATATGGAAGACAGAGAAGATCCAACCTCCGTGTAAAAGAGAACCTAAAGAAGAAAACTCAAGCAGTGGGACAGAGTAAATATACAATCACAGTGAAACACTTTACCCTCCCTTTCTCTGTAACTAAGTAGACAACAATAAAATTGGTATTGTTATAGAAGATTTGAATAGCACGATTGATAAGTGTGGCCCTATTGATGTGTATAGAGCACTGCATCCATGTGCTAAAGAAATACATCTTCTTTTTCAGTGCATATTAAATATTTCTCTAAATTGGCCATATAATGGGCATAAAATAAGTCTAGAAAATGAATTCAATTTCAAAGGTTGAAATTTTACAGACAGTATTCTATGATTCAATGGATTAAGTTAGAATCAATTCTATGAACAAAAAAAAAAAGAAAATCCTCAAATGTTTGGGAATTAAATTCTTTCAAAATAACCCTGAGTCAAGGAATAAATTGAAAAATACTTTCAACTGGATGATAATAAAAACAGGACAAACCAAAATATGTGGGATGCAACTAACATCATGCTTAGAGGAAAATTTATAGTCATAAATGCATACCTCAAAAAAAGAAAGATTTACTATCAATAATCAAAATAACCATTTCCAAGTGTTAAAAAGGACAACAGTTTAAATCCAAACAGTGTGGGAAAGAAATACTGAAG
Source organism: Ailurus styani (assembly GCA_002007465.1). NCBI lineage: Eukaryota > Metazoa > Chordata > Mammalia > Carnivora > Ailuridae > Ailurus > Ailurus styani. Next base: position 4,407,059 of record LNAC01000047.1, on the reverse strand, counting down.
AGAAGAAATGAAACAGAAAGAAAATATACAATAAAGAAAACCAATAGCCATAGCTTGGTTTTTAGAATGATAAGTAAAATTTCTGAACCGTTAGCAAGACTAATATAGACAAAGAGAGGAGAAAGGCAGAAATTGACAATACCAGGAATGAAAAAGCACTAACAGTACAGAGCCTACATACATTAAAAACATCATAAGAAGTTATTATGAATAATTTTATACCAATAAATTTGACAATTCATTTCCTTAAAGCAATAGCTTACAAAATTGACATGGAAAGAAAGAAAATGTCTGAATAATCCCAAACCTAGAAAAAAATGCTTTTCCTTTTTTTGTTGTTGTTGTATAAAATATTGTCTTTATATAGAAATCAACTGATTTATTCCAGGTCATTGTCTCCAATGTTATGCTTTCCTGAGAGATGTTTAAGAATAACTTGGATTATAAATCAATTTAACTCTATGTACCAGCTGTAAAACTTTTTATTTTTTAAAATTAAGATATACAAACCATAAAAGTCACTTTTTTTTTTAGTTATACCACATTTTGTGAATTTAATTATCAGTTGATGGATTGTTTCCACTTTTTGACTATTTTGAATACTGGAGCTATCAGCATTCATGTACAAGTTTTTGTGTGGATCTACATTTTTATTTCTCTTGGGTGTGGAATTGCTGGGTCATATGGTAATTCTAGGTTTAACTTTTGGAGGAAGTGCCAAACCATTTTCCAAAGTAGTTGCACCATTTTACATTCCCACCAATGGTGTATGAAGGCTCCAATTTCTCTACAACCTAGTTAACATTTGTAGTCATTTGTCATTTTGATGATACCATCCTAGTGCACATGAAATGGCCTCTCATTGTGGTTTTGATTTGCATTTTCCAAAGGTCTAATGATGTTGAACATCTTTTTATGTGCTTATTGGTCATTGTGTATACTTTCTTTGGAAAAATGTCTATTCAAGTACTTTGCCTATTTAAAAATTATTTTTCTTATTGTTTAGTTGTAAAAGTTGTTTATATATTCTGGATAATAGACCCTTTTCAGGTATATGAAAATGCTTGATGCAATTTAATACCCATTCATGGTAAAAATTCTTAATACTCTAAAAATAGATGAGAACTACAGCTAACATCATACTTAATGGTGACATAGTAAAAGCTTTTCCTTGGAAAGAGGGAACAAGACAAGTGTGCTTCCTTTCACCAATTTTATTCACCATTATATTGGAGGTTGTAGTTAGTACAATAAGCAAGAAAAGGAAATAAAGGCAAATGACTGGAAAGAAAGAAAATGATCACTTTATGAAGATGACATATTGAGTACATGGAAAATTGAAAAGAATCTAATCATAAACTATTGGATTAACAATGAAGTAGCAATGTCTCTGGATTCCAAGTCAGTGTACCTGCAATGATTATAAAATAAATTTTAAAGAATGATTCAATTTAACATAACATCATAATACATCAGATTCCTAGGAAAATGTTTAAAGAAGAATGTTTGCTATACAAAAATCTTCGTAAACAGTACTGAGGTAAATAATGTAATGGAGGGATATACCATGTTCATGAATTAGAAGAGTCAAGGTTGTAGAGGAGTCATTGCTTCCCAGTTTGATCTATAGATATAATGCAATTCTACAAAATCCTATTTTAATATGGAAATTTATAGGCCAATTCTAAAGTTTATATGGAAATGCAAAAGGCCAGGGATAGTTAAGAATATATAGAGGAAGAACAAAGCTGGAAAGGAGAACTTTTACCACCAAATACAAAGTCTTACTGTAAAGTGATAGTAATTGAGTCAGTATGGTGCTGGCGTACATATAGAAAAATAGACCAAGGGACAGAATAGGATCCAGAAACAGACACATATATATGATTACCAGATTTCTTAGAAATGTGCCACTGAAATACAATGAAAGAATTGTTTTTCAATAAATGATATATGAAATTTGAATACCCATATAGGAAAAACATGCATGTTGAACCTTACTGAACCTCATGTAAAAATAAATTCTAGATGTACATAGTATCAAATGAAAAAAATAGTAAAGCTTCTAAAAGATAACATAAGAGGTTAAGACCTTGGTGAGGTAAAGATTTATTAAGTAGGATTTAAAAAGGGCTTACTAAAGGAAAAATGTATAAATTAGAGTTTATGAAAATGAAGAATTACTGTTCATGAAAAGATATGAAGAGAGTAAAGAGGATAAGCCACAGAGCAGGAGAAATCCTTTTTTTTTTTTTTTTTAAAGTAGGTTCCAAGCCGCATGGAGCCCCACATGGGGCTTGAATTCATAACCCTGAGATCAAGACCTGAGCTGAAATCAAGAGTCAGACACTTAACTGACTGAACTACCCAGGCGCCCTAGAAGAAATCATTTTTAATAGACAGGTCCAACAAAGGATTAAAATCCAGAATATAAATAAGCTTCTACAAATCCATAAGAAAAAGACAGACAACACACGGTCAAAGCATTTAGACAACTATTTAGTAGTACCTTTTTAAGATTAACATACCTGGGGCACCTGGGTGGCTCAGTGGGTTGAGCCTCTGCCTTTGGCTCAGGTCTTGATCTCAGGGTCCTGGGATCGAGCCCCACACTGGGCTCTCTGCTCAGCAGGGAGCCTGCTTGACACTCTCTCTCTGCCTGCCTCTCTGCCTACTTGTAATCTCTCTCTCTGTCAAATAAATAAATAAAACCTTAAAAAAAGATTAACATATATCCTATGGTCAGATGATCCCAATTAGGGGTACATACCCCCCCAGAAATGAGTGCTCTGTCCAACCAAAGTTGTGTACTTACAGCATAGCAATGCTATTTATAACAGCCCAAATGGAAACCACTCGAATGTCTACTTATAATAGGATGGGTGATTGAACAGTAGTATCTTCATGGTGTGGAATTCTACACAGCAACAAAATATAGCCAACAACCAATACAGGAAGCAATGATGGGTGACTCTTGCATATAAAATGTTGAGGGAAGGAAACAAGACCCAATAGAATATAAACTGTATGATTCCATGTAAATGAAGTTTAAAATAAGGAAAACCAATCTATGGGGCAGAGGTCAGAATGGTGGTCATTTCGTGAAGGATTAGGGATGGGCAGACTACACGGAGGAGCGACTGGGGAGCTCACGATGCTTTATTGCTTGGTCTGGGCAGTCCTTACATGAGTTAGGGGCGTATATTTCTTATATTTCTTGAGCATGGGCTCTTTGTGGACTTTTCAGTTTTTATATTATCCTTCAAAAAGAAATTTACTTTCTTTAAAGAGATCTTATATTTTAGAGATACATACTGAACTCTTTATAATTTTCCTCAATACAATACAGTGAGGATGGAATGTGTGTGTGAGTGTGTGTGTGTGTGTGTATGTGTGTGTGAGTGTGTAGAGGAGTGGGGAGTGTATAAATGAAGGAGATTAGCTATAAGTTAATTATTAAAGATGATTTATGGGTACACGAAGGTTTATTGTATTCGTTGCTTTTGTATATATTTGAAAATGTTCACCCCCAAAGTTAAAAGATAAAAGCGAAAAGCACAGGGCCCCTGGGTGGCTCAGTCATTAAGCATCTGCCTTCAGCTCAGGTCATGATCCCAGGGTCCTGGGACTGAGCCCCGAATCAGGCTCCCTGCTCAGTGGGGAGCCTGCTTCTCTCTCTCCCCCTGCTTGTGTTCCCTCTCTCGCTGTCTCTCTCTGTGTCAAATAAATAAACAAAATCTAAAAAAAAAAAAAAAAAGAAAAAAAAGCCCTAAACACCAAGGTTTGGCCAGAGACGCGATGAAGGTGTAATTTGCACATCCATCCACCTTGGAGAGGAGGGGAAGTCACTGGAAGTGCCATTTATGGAAGGACCCAGATCCTACTGGGAGAATGTGTTTCAAGGATTAGAATTAAGTGCCTGGCCCACAGGGGCTGGAGAGTTATGTACAAAAGGGCTGTAAATCAATCCTGTCCAGTAAGATGGTCGGCAAATTGCCCGGCAGTGAGAAAACTCAGAGGACAAGACTTCTGCTGCTAGGAGTCAGTGTGGTTTTAATTCCACCATCAAGACTGACTGCGCTCGCCCACAGTCAGCTCAGCAACCCCCGTGGCTTCCGTTGCCATCCAGAGGCTGATGATTCTCAGATCTCTCGCAGGCCAGGAATGCCAGGCGTGGGCCCCCCTGGGTTGTCCCAGAAACTTCAAACTCACTTTTGTGAGTTTGTTCCGAACGAGCTCTTCCCTGTCCTTCCTGACCTTCCCTTCTCCATTCAGAGGGTGCTTCCCACCTGCCCCCAGTCACCAAGCCATGAACCAGTGGGATCGTCTTTTTGTGCTCCCCTTTCTCCCCCTAGCCTCTCCCCCGACTGCTGGGAACTGTCTAGTACCTTCACCCAGCTTCTCCTCAGAGTCTGCCCTTCCCTGAACCTGTGGCCAGCATCCTGGGCCAGACCTTCCCACCCCTCCCACGGCCTGCCACGCAGCCCTCTCCAGCCACCGTCCAGGCCTCCCTATCACCTAAGGGATAAATCTCCAATTTGGGAAGGATGCCAGTTAGAAGCCATGCATCTAGAAGGTACAGAATCATGGGGGCCAGGGAGCCAGGAGTGAGGGGAGGGTGCATACTGTAGGTATTGAGGGATGAAAGGTCAAATTAAAAACTGCGGCTCCGAGCATGAACAGGGGGCAGGCACTGTACTAAGGCACTCTGTCTGCCCCCGCCAGCCACCCAGCAGGCCTCTCCCTTGTGCCTGACAACCCGTAGAGGTGAGACACCACCAAGTTTGTGCTGAAGTTGTACTGGTCCTGGCATGTCTTCAGGGCTTTGAAGTTGTCTGCCTTGGAGTGGGGCCAGCCACGGCCACGGTCACATGGACCCGGGCGCCTGGGCCGTGTCCAGCGGGACCTGGCAATCGTGATGGATGCTAGCCGCCAAGTCCTGGGCCACTTCCTCACGACACCTGGGAGCGGCCCTGGCCAGGTGATGCTGGCAGCTGGGGAGGGCCGGGGGAGGTGCCGAAGGGCACCTTGTCACGGGGGGTTGCGGCAGAGGACGCAGGGGACAGGAGGGTGCCGGAAGCGCCGTGCGTCCCCGAGGAAGAGCCCAGGCGCTGGTGGCTGGTCACACCCTTGCTCTCCCGGAGCAGCCAGGAGGCAGGCAGCGGGGCAGGAGGGTGACGCCCGGGAGAAGCACGGAGCTGCGGAGATGGGGGTGCGGGGCGCAGGCACTAGCTCTTGGGGAGCGGAGCTGCGAAGGGAGCGGAGGAGACAGAGCTCTACGGCTGCTTGCCTCCTTCCTCCTCTCCACCTCCCCACTGCTGACTAGGCCACGCTGGCCCTCTTTCTAGCTCATGGGGAGGTGTCCCAGGCAATGGTGGAGCTAGCGTGGGGTGCAGAGCAGGAGCGGAGAATGGCTCCACCGAGGGCGCCCGGGGGCGCTCGGGAAGGGAAGAGGCCCCATTCTGAAGCCATGGGTCTGGGTCACAAGCTCGTGGCCCACCATCCCGGTGTCCCCAGGACAGGGACCGGCAATGCTCAAACCGGAGAAGCTGGGCCAACCAGGACGAGCTGGTGACCCCAGCCACGCACCCGGGCCGCGCCTACCCTGGTCTGTGAGCCGTCGGACAGAGGGCCTCCAGATGCTGCAGAGCCAGTGGGCTCTGGCCCCACCGTGGCCCCTGCCTCTGGGGGACCTCGGGCGCTCTGCTGGCTGGGTTCCAGTTCCGGACCCGTGGAACCGTGGCCCAGGGCCCTTGTCTACCTCTGTTAACAGGAGGACTGATCCACGCCTGCCCGGCGATCCTATGGGGTCATTGTGAGCATGAGAGAGCCCGGCGTGGACCTTCATGAGATGGCTGCGCACGTTGTGATCATCTTCTGACTCCGGGGACGGACCCCAGAGGGACCCCAGAGAGCTGAGTCTGGCCGGTGGTCGCCGTGTCCTTCCGCCGTTGCAGCACTATGCATTCGCTCTGCTTCCAGGCCTTTCTGACAGAAGCACGTGTGTGAGCCCCTCGATCATGGTCACCACCCCCACACCGGCTCTCTTTTGGAGCACAGCCTCGGCAAAGCCCCCAGATCCGGGTGTCTTCGTTTAGGATAATACTACTAAATGCGGTCAGAAGAGCAGCTGACGTTGGCTGAGTCCTTATCATGTGCCAGGCACTCGGCTAAGTACTCTGCATATAGTCATCCTTGCCACAGTCCCATAAACCGGCTCGGTGACTTTCCTATTTTATAGATGGGGAAACTGAGGCTTAAGGGGGTTAAGAAATGTTCCGCAAGTCACAAGCATTACGGACTTCCCTGAAGCCCTTCTGGGGTGTGCATTTGAGGGGACAAACCAGGGACAGTGTGTGGAATCCCCTTGGGGAGGCACTGACCACTGAAGGTGGCAGGTGCCAGGCTGCCGAGGTCAGAGACAAGGGGTGGAAGGAAGGAGGTGCGGTTGATGGATCGGGTAGCCCCAGCTGGTGTGGGTGTCCCGGGAAGGAGGTTGGGTACCCGAGGTGGAATACCACAGCTTATGTTCTCTTGCTGTGGGACCTTGGCCGGTCCACCTCCACTTTCTGCCTTTAGTTTTCCCACCAGAACAATTGCTGGGAGACTAGCAGTCATCATTCATGGTGTTGCTTTGTGATAGCTTAGCCCTCGCCATGGATTGGTGGGTTAATCTTTACAAGATCTCTCATGAGTAGCTACCTTTATTCTTCTAATTTTACATAGAAGGAAAACGAGGCACTTGGGAGGTGAGGTGTTTTGCTCCTGGTCTGCGGCAGCGCTGGCCTTGAACCTGGGCTGGTCTGACACCAGGGCCCAAGGCTTTAACCTCTGGGGGAAATTTTTGGAGCCCTGGGATTCCTACCAGCTGGATGAGATCTGGATTCTCCTGGGGTCTTCTCTTTTTCTAGGATCAGGGAAGTCAGCTGGATCAAGCAGGGAAGGAAGCCTCAAGGGTAGGGGTCCTTTGGGGGTGGACGCAAACAGGTCATCTAAGTTACAGGCTGGGTTCCTGGGGCCCCTGTTATCACTTCGATGCTTGTTCTGTGGCCTTCTTCCCTCTCTTGGACCCCAGGTACCTGGTTCCCCCACCAGCCTTCCCTGGGTGTCTCAGACTTGGCTTCTCGCTGCTCCAGTCCGAGGCAGGGCTCAGCCAAGGCAGAAAAGGATGTAACTCCCCGCTGCCCTTGCCCTTAAGGTTACAGGTGGCCTCTGTCTGCTCAGCTTACAGTGTGCATCATTTCCACCGAATCGGTTGGGACATGATTCCAGGTGCTCTCCGTTTGTCTCTGAATAGCTTTGGTTCTGGACCACATTGTTGAAGACTTTTGCATAGCAGGTGGCCCTAGCAGGTTTTGACTTTGCCTCTTTCCAGGGCAGGGCCATTTGCTAATAGTTCCCTTAGAAGACGGTCATTTCCTAAACTTGGGGTTCCCCACCTGTGACACCAACCCACTGTGGGCCCAGCAGCCCCCAGGGCCCGCCTCCAACTTGGCCCCATGGGACTTGGCATGAGGGATTGAGAAGCTTGCTCAGCCGGCCATGCCATGAACAACGAAGTCCTTGGTGTCTGACCCAGGCATTTAGGGTCTTCCTCCGGGAAAGAGGATGAGCCTACAAGGAAGGCAACATCTCAGACCTTCACGACTCTTTAGGGTTCTGGTGATGAGGGAGGGTGCACAGAGACGTGGCTTTCGGGAAGAGGGAAGGACAAGAGTCCCATGGGGGCCATGATGACGGATAGAACACTCCATGGACACGGTGTTTGGCTTTCTGGGCTATTTGCCTTCCAAAATCTGCTCTCCAGGGACGGATGGAGGGCCCAGGCTTCTGCCTCCCCCTGGTGCTCAGGGCTCAGTGGTGAGAGCGAGGTCACAGGGTCTGGCTGCCTCCAGCGAGGGCTCGTCCTCACCCCGCAGCTGCTCTGCTCTCTGGGCCCTGGGGCTGGAGACGCATGTGGACCTCTTTGGAACACTCGGTGGAGGTCAGTCGCGGCCGGGTGGCAGGGAGCTTTCTCTGGGCCAGCTGGACTGACTCGGGAGAGCACCCAGCTTGTAACATGCAATCTACGGCCCTTTTTATAGCCCGCTCCGGATCTGGGTCTTCACCCTGTGCTTTAAAGGCCCCGTGCACTTTGCTCTCTCCGTGATCTGGTCTTCCCACAGCTCTTGGCACCCCCTCTGCCCAAGGCCCGGCTCCACTGGCCCCAAGCAGCTCTTTGGTGGCTGGGAGGGATTTCTGACCTGGTGCCCACCCCACAAGCCTCCCGACTTCTCAGCACTGACTCAGTTAATCGGTCTGGAGGCCTTGCCAAAAAGGACCTCCGGGAGGCCTGTGGAGCGTAAGTGGGGGCGGGGGCAGGTGTAGGGCCTGCTGGCCTCAGCTGCCCGCAGTTATAAAAAGAACAGAAGGGCCTGTGGCGGGTGGGTGACTAATGGTGACCGCAAGTTCTCATCATCAGCTGTTGGGTGAGATGATGTGTTTCAAGCCTCTCTTGGTTCCCAAGGCCTGAGTATCTCTGGAGGCTTCTGTCCTTTTTCGTCTCTCAGCCTTCACGGGGAGGGGTTCAAACCGTCCGAAGAATGACTCAGCCCTCTGGAGAGTGCGCTCGCCCAGTGCGGAGGGCTGAGGGAGGGGACCTCGATGCTGTTCAATACAGCACCCTTTTATTGAGCACCTACTGTGTGCCAAGCTTCGGCGAGACGGCACCTGAGCCCTGCCCTTAAGAAAATTGATAAGAGGGGCGCCTGGGGGGCTTGGTCGGTTAAGGAGCTGTCTTTGGCTCAGGTCTTGATCCCAGAGTCCTGGGATCAAGTCCGATGTTGGGCTTCCTGCTAGGCAGGGAGCCTGCTTCTCCCTCTCCCATTCCCCCTGCTTGTGTTCCCTCTCTCACTGTGTCTCTCTCTGTCAAATAAATAAATAAAATGTTTTTAAAAAATTGGTAAGGAGTACTTCACCAAGAAGCATGTATCATCATGGGTTTAGGGAGGAGGCGTGTGCTGACAAAGGGTCTGGAGGAGGAGTCATAGCCTGCCAGGAGGAGGTGGGGGAAAGGCACCCTAGCTCGGGAAAGAGCCTGTGTGCAAAGCCCTGGGGGCTGAGTCATGGCAGGGAACTCAGAGGCTCATCCATGTGCTTACAGTGCAGGCCTGGAAGGCATCACCCAGAGCTCCCCGGCCCGTTAGCCGCAGAGTCTTGACTAGAACCCCAACCTCCCGACTTCCCAGCCGAACTTTCCCTCTTGCTGGGCAAATACTAGACATCGTACAAAAGATCACCTTCAGCCCTGGAATCAAAAGCAGGCATACATCCAAGTCACCTGAACTGGGGTTAAAGTTTATACATGGAGAGCAGAGCTGGAGGAGCAGACGTGTTCTGGGTCCCGGGCAGTGCTTTCCACAGCGCTCAGTACACAGTCGGCGCTCAATAAAGGCCTCTCTTTTGGGGGGACACAGAGGATGACTATTGACTCATGACGATTTTGAAGCTAGGGCTTGTGAAAGCTCTGTGCCGATGGCAGGCAGGAATTCTGTGGGCAAAGAGTGGGTGCCTCCACCCTGTCCCTGTTTGAAAGAGGGCGGGTCATCCTGGAAATGAGCAAATGACCAAACTCTCGGCCCTCTGCGTGGCAGATAGTGATGCCTTTCAGTCACTTGGGGCATTCAGGTTTAAGGGCTAAATAGGAAAATGCCAAAAATATTTTGTCTCCTCTGCCCCAGCTCTTGATGGACTTCCAGGCATATGGCTGGTCTCCATCCTTGATGGGAGACAGATATTTCTAGTTTTCTTTTCCAGATTGAAAAGCTAGCTCCAGGACGAGCCATAGCCCGGAGCTACGTACTGGAGCAAAGGTGGCTTTGGTGAAGACAGAAAAGGTGCCACTCTCGTGTGGTCATTCCAAAAGCTCAGTTTCCTGATTAGAATGCCACCTGCTATGTACCCCATGATGCTGTAAATACAGACATATGAGAGTATTCTGTCTTCTGGAAATCTGTCAGGTATATATCCAGATAGATACCTTTATATTTTGCATTGATATATAATTTAATAACTATATAATACATAAAAATTTTATATTAACTATGTAATAAATTATATACTTTATACATCATGATAGTGTACATTTTATAGTATATAATATATAATTCATAAGTTGTACATTATTTTTTCCTTTTAATTTTTTATTTACATTCTAATTAGCATATGGTGTATTATTAGGTTCAGAGATAGAGTTCAGTGATTCATCACTTGTGTATAACACCCAGTGCTCATTTCCTCCCATGCCCTCCTTTTTTTTTTTTTTTAAAGATTTTATTTATTCATTTGACACAGAGAGAGAGATTACAAGTAGGCAGAGAGGCAGGCAGAGAGAGAGGAGAGAGGAGGAAGCAGGCTCCCCGCGGAGCAGAGAGCCCGATGCGGGCCTCGATCCCAGGACCCTGGGATCATGACCTGAGCCGAAGGCAGCGGCTTTAACCCCCTGAGCCACCCAGGCGCCCTCCCGTGCCCTCCTTAATACCGTCACCGAGTTACCCCATCCCACCCCTCCCTCCAGCAGCCCTCAGTTTGTTATAAATTGTACATGAAAATAGAGATTATATAATATGAAAATAATATAAAGATATTTATATTAAAATATATATGCATTTGCCATATTTTGCAAAAAGACAAAATACTATTGTAAGTACCCCTTATCCTGTCACCTTCACCCCCTGGGGTCTAATCACTCCAATAAACTACCATGGTCGACTCATGCCTCAGTGTGAGTGGGGAATCTGATAGCAGGCTTTACATCTCACTAGCTTTCTCAAGCCTAATGCTGCTCTTGGCCCCTCTGGAAGCTTCCAGAGGCTGCTGAGAGCATTCTGGGTGGACCAGACCCCTGAACAGGGCTTTTCAGTCCCTGGGAGGTAGGATCCTGCCCCACTCTTCCCACCAGCCCTTGGGCACCTCCCCCACTGCGCAAACGCGGGTTTGGCATCCCTTCTCCAGGTCCTCACAGCACCTGTGCCTCCTCCCTTCCCAGGCACACCCTCAGTGGCTGATGAGCTCAGAGGGCTGTGCCGTGGTCTCCTCTGGATCGCTGGGTTTGGGCGCAGAACAAGGAGAGGGGAGTGCCAAGGGTTTGTTAGGTGCTGACCTCCAGTTGGAAGACAACAAAGCAAGGAGAATCTGTCCTGGGGGCGCAGGGGCACCGTGACTGGTTACAGCCAGCAGAGGGAGACATAACCCCCTCTGGCATTTTGCCAAGTTGGCCCATTTTGGAAGTTTGGGCTCATCATCCTTGGTGTCCGACCTAACCATTCATTCCACTGCCTCCTTTCTGATTAGAAACCCGATTTCGCTCATCCCATGAGCAGCCACGTGCTTCTGAGGAGGACCTCGCCCCTCATCAGGGACTGGCTGCGGGGGATTCTGGGTATTAAGACTTGAGGATGCAGTGCTGTAGGCAGGCCTCCGGAAGCTTCTACCTGGCTCCTCGAATGGGGCACCCGAAAATGTGGAATTCTGTGGGAGATAGGTCCTCCTTTCTTCAGCCCAAAAAATGGAGAAGAAAAAAAAAGACATTGGGGTCATCAAACCTTTTCCTCATCCTGGCTCTGTGGAAATGACACCGCTCTGCGTCATGCATGAAATGAAGCCAAGAAAGTGTGAACAAGTGAAGGTGGTAGGGTGTGTGTACAGAAACGGGCCGTGGGCTGGGTTTGGCCCCACGTGTCTGCCCACCCATGGTTTAGATTAAAGGAATCTTCTGAGACACATCAGCCAAACGCATTGTGGGGACTTTGGTTGGACCCTGACTGAACAAACCAAGTCTTCAAGACAAAACTAAAGAAAACAAAAATTTTTGTGACCGAGAAATTTAAATGATGAGTGGATATAAGATGATTTTGAGAAATTGCAAATCATTTTGTTAGATGTGACAAAGAAATGTCTTTCTGTTGTTGTTGCTTTGTTTTTAAGGAAGAGAGAGACTTTATCTATCAGCTACTGATACTAAATGAGTCATGATGTCTGAGATTTGCTTTAAAATAACCCAAGATATACGGAGGGGAGGGGGTAACGGTGAAGTAAGACCCATCTTGGGTTAACAATGATAGAAGCTGGGTTGTAGGTAAATGCAGAGGGTGGGTGGGTAGTGGCTTCATATTACTCTGTCTTCTTTTGCATATGTTTGAAAGTTTGCATAACAAAATTTTTAAAAAGAGGGGAAAAGAAAGAACTCTCTTTTCTACTGCCTCTGGTCACCATTGCATTTGGTGAACATATGCATTAGGCTGGCACTGAGGCAGCCATTCTGTGACTAAGAGGAGACAAGCCTGAGGATAAGACTAACCACGAACATGGCAGAGTGGAAGGAGGAAGGAAAATGGGGCGCTAGATAATTCTGTTGGTTGCCAAATTAGGCAGGCACAGACGTGTTTCGGTATTCCATAATATGTGCAGCAATACATTAAGCCATATTTATTTATTTATTTGCTTACATGTAACCCAACTGATCTAGAGAAAGGACCGGAATGGAGGCCTGGCCCATCTTTGCTGCAGGATGCCACCGTGATTTGAAGAAAGGCTCGTGAGCAGTGAGTCCTTGCCAAATCTCTCTGAGACCTTCTATCACAACCAAGGGGCTCCCGGAAATAGGAGAGGGTCTCTGCTTTCTGCCTGCCTCTCTTGAGCCCCAGGGGGCCAATGTCAGGACCTGCACTGGACTTTGGTTTGCAATTATAAACCTACAGTTTCCGGAAAGGAAATGGCAGACACAGAATTCCTGCAGGACAGCTGGCCTTCTGGCATCCCTCCTTACAAGGAGACCTCTTCTTCCTGAACCCCTCAACATGCAGTAACCAGAACCATACAGTGTCTATATACAGGGCACAAACAGCATTGTTTCTAACTGATCTCATGGTTCAGCCGGTCTCGGGGGTGTCAGCTGTTCCGTGATGTATGACAAATCACTGTGGTTAACTTAACCCGTCCGGGTCTCCTAGATACGGTCACTAGACACTTGCCAAGAAAAGTGCAAAGGGAATGTTGGGGGGAGGGAAGGGGGACGGAGAAGGGTGATGTGGAGGAGGACCACGAGGCATGGTCTCTGGTTGCTCTAGATGCATCTGGAACTCTGTCCAGACCCAGACTTCAGATATAGCTTGAGGCCAGGCTTTAGGGACTGGCGTAGGAGGTGATCGTGGCAACCCTGAATGAGGAGCAGGTCACAGATCCTCAGTGAGTTTGTTCTCATCCTAATTTGGCCCTCGTTTGCAAGGCTTTACTTAGAACAGTGGATTCTTACATTTGAGCATGCATTAGAATCTTCTGGAAGGTTTGCTAAAGCACAGGTTACTGGGCCCCACCCTCTGAGATTCTGGTTGAACAGGTCTGGGGTGGGGCCCGAATATTCAAATTGATAGCAACCACCTAAGTGATGCTGATTCTGCTGGTCTTCGGGACCCTGATTCGAGAACTACGGACCGGGAACTTCTTAGTGGGACCGTGGCTCTCAGATGTCAGGAGGAAGAGCTCCAAACCTTTCTTCTTCCCTTAGGAAGGAGATTCATACCAATGACGAGTAGCCAAGGGGCCGAGGTCCTGGGTGGGAGGCACCAACAGGGTGATGCTCTAGAATCATCTGACCAGGAGCCAGGAGTCTTGGGTTGTTATCCTGCCCCTGAACCACGCGCTGTGTGGCCTCGGGGAAGTCACCTCTGTTTTCCGGGCCTCAGTTCACCCTGTGTAGAAGACGAGCAGATAGCCCTCTTCTGTGTGCGTTTCAGTTTTCACAACAGAAAGGTTTTTAAGAAGAAAGGAAGGCAAACTGACCCACGGGACCTCCCAGGGGACGAGGCTGGGAGAATCTCGTGCGGGCACCATCTGAAGCCTGCGGGCTTGGACCCAGGTCTTCCACTGAACCCGCCCAGAGCCCCTTTCCTTCCGGAACCCCTGGATAGCTCACTGGTGACTCTGCTCCTTCAACCACAGCTCACTTCTCTTTCCCGTCTTACCTGGTTTTCAGGCGTTCTCATGCACCTGTCGTGTCTTCCAGCTGGCTGCTGACTGCATGCAGTGCCAACTGTTTGCATCTCCCCCTCTTCTGCCAGGGCCTTGGACGGAAGGGCTGTGGGATACAAGCTGGAGGGCTGTCGGCAAGAGAAACACGCAAGCCCTACTCCCCTGAGCAAGAATCCCTAGGTAAGAGACAGGGAACCCAGAACCTGCCTTCCTAAGAGGGACCCCAGCTGATGCCTACAGATTTTTTGGCTTTGGCCCTGTTCACCTCCAGAAATGGGGCCTGCCCCCCAGCCATTTCCTCTACCTTCTGTCCAGACTCTGAGTTATGCCCTCCTGTCCTCTCTTCCTAACAAAGGCTTCCTCAGTAGAAAAGAGCTTGGACATACAATACTTGCCAACAAAAGCAACCGTTGTAACCCCAGGGAAGGGGGTGGGGGTAGAGAACCGGGGTGAGGTTTTGCTCTCTGCTTGCCAGGACGGGCTCCGGGGAAGGCCCCAGCCCATTGCTCATGAGTCAGGCTGCTGCTGGGGTCCCAGCTGCAAGCTGTCCCTCTTGACTTCCCAAGTTTAAGGCGGGAAGAATGGGGTGGGGTTCAGGGAGGGGGTTAGGCAAGCTTTTGGGATGGCAAGGGGGGAAATCGGCAATCACTTTTCTGTCTCCACAGGGGCCCCACTCTACAGCTGGAAAAACTGAGACCCCGAGAAGGGAGGTCATTTTATCTTGAGGTCATTTAGTGGATTTGTGGAGGGCCAGATGGAGACAGTTCTAGCCCGGTCATCTCACAGCCTCTCCTCCAAGTTCCCACCGACACACGCTCACACACACACACACACACACCCCCCTTACATTCTTGCTCCATCTGCCCTCACACACAAAACCACAGTCTGGCTCTTGACTTCACAGATTTTAAAGGACCAGAAAGAGGAGAAAAAGGAACTCTCTTTTCCCTGAACTTAATATGGATCAGTTTGGTGGTGCCATTTTCAAATAACTGGATGGTCTCGGTGTTGCTTGGAACAGAATACGCTCTGCATTTCCACAGGACCTCAGAGTTTGTCTGCGAGTCCTGTGAGCCTCCTGGTTTCTTCCTTTGACGGAGGAGGTACTGCAGACCCAAAAGAAAAATGACTCGCCCTTGGTCACCCAGACCATACTTGGCAAAGTTCAGCCTAGAGTAGTCTACCGAACCCTAATCTTGTCTCTTTTTTTCTGGCTCAGCACTAGACTCTGGATTCTGATCCCAGCTCTGCGGCAAACGTGCTGTGTGACCTGGGACACTGCTTCAGCTCTCTGAACCTGCTTTCATAAATGCACCGCCCGTCCAAAGCCTCCTCACTCTAGAAGCACCGCTTCTCAGGAGGCCCTGGGCCAAGGCCTGGGGCCACGGGGAGGAGGAATCCAGCTCTTTGCCCACAAGGCAGGAACATATTCAGGGCCCAGCAAGGGTGCAGACGGGGAGGCCTCACGTCATCAGCGGAAGAGGACAGGAAGCCAAGGCCTCCCTCTCAGGGGATCCAGAGATTCCCAAGAGAAGTCTGGTTAGGGAATTTCCACCCACAAGCTGGTCTCCTTTTTAGAAGGCCCCACAACAAAGTGTCTGGCCTCAAAAGTGGAAAGATTAGGGGTCTTTATACTCTTTATACAAAGATTCTTTATTCCACAGTTCCTTAAACACACACACACACACACACACACACACACACACACACACAAACTCCTTTCTCCAATTCCCACCTCTGGCTTGCTTGAAATACAACTCATTTGCAAATTGTTAGGAACACATTCATACAGTCAAGCAGCAGCTGGGCTATTTGCCCTGACTACTGAACTGGTCTCAGCAACACTGCAGAAACAGCAATCCACTCTCATCTCCGACTCTGGGTTTTGCCCACCTTGGGCTGTGGAGGGGTTACCGGTGCCAGAAGTGGAGGATATTTTATTGAACACCTACTATGTGCTACCGTTCACGCTCTAAGGGAGGCTCAGTGCTAGGATTTCAATCGGGGCCGTCTGAGCCTAAAGCCAGGGCTCTCTCCTCCCCTTGCTCAGCCCTGCTCTTGACTAGGACACAGCTGGGAGCACAGAGAGCTGTAGTCTGCGACATGGGTAGATCCAAGGGGTCAAAGGTTACTGTTGGGCGTCAAGACCACTAGGAGAGCAAGGAGACACCCTCTCTTAGGTTGGAGAGGTGCTCACCGTCTCCCCACCCAGACGGAGTCGGGCATCCCTTCGGCCCAGCGGCTCCGGAGAGTGGGCCCTGCGCTCACGGAAGGGGAGCCGAGGGGACAAGGAAGGCGCTAAGGCTGCGGACCGTCGCTCTGGGGGGAGCCCGGCGCCCGGCTCCGCGTGGCACTTCCGATCGGGCCGCCGCTCTCCCCGGCCGCGCGCTCCGCCCCGGCCGCGCGGCGCCCCCCGTC
>LNAC01000047.1:4368734-4390295 GCA_002007465.1 Ailurus styani | reverse complement strand
GCCGCCGCGGGCAGCCGGACCCCAGGTGCGTGCAGGTCGGGCGCGCGAGGGGCCCGGGGTGCCCGGGAGTGGGGCTGGCCCCGGGGGTGCGTTCGAGCGGGTGGGAGGCAGCGCGCGCCCGGGGCTTGAGCTCCTTCCTGCCCCCGGGTCCCCAGCGCTGACCCGCGATCGCTCTGGCTTTCTGGCCCAAGGGGTGGAGACAGACCCTGGGAGAGGATTTGGGAATACGGAGTGTCTTCTTCGGGGGCTGTGTATGGTCTTTGTCTCTGTATTTCGCACTCTCTTGTTTTCATTCTCTCTCTCACACACAGTCCGTCTGTTCTGTCCTGTGTGTCTTTCACTTTCAGTGTCTTCTCCGTCTCCAACTTGTGTGCGCGTGTCTGACGGTCTCATCCTCACCGGGCAGGTGGTCGCCCCACTCCCCAGGGAGCACCTGGCACTTACCTCCGCCTCGGAAACGCCCGCCCAGCCCTCTCCTCCAGCATTCCTGGGCTCTGTGCAGACACCCTCCTTCCCACACACGGACCAGACACCCCTCACCCCCACCTGCTGCGGCTCTGAGCGTGGGGAGGGGGCTCTGGTCATTTCCAGGCAGGCTGCCTTCTTGTCTGTGAGCTCTGGTCGTGCGCTGAAGTGGGCTCTCTCTAGCAGAAATCTTGGGGGTCTGAATGGGTAAAACCAGAAGAGAGTCGGTCCCCCCCCCCCCACCCGAACTGCCTTGCGCATGGGGCGGTTTTCAGGAGACCTTGTTTTCTGGGCTTCATCAGTAGTGCGAAGGGGCCCAGGGAGGCAAGAGATAGAGCCATGCAGAAATGAAAATCCCTCCAAACTCCACTCCCTGAGTCACCAAGCCTGGAAGCCAGCGAGCTGTCATTCCTGCTGGGCCTGGCTGGGCTCACGGAGAGCGGTGCTGGGACCTCGCGGCTGGCATGCAGCCTGGAGCATGGGGCCATGACCTCACACTTAATTCAGTCCGAGTGGGCAGGTCACCCCGTGCGTCTCCTTTTATTTTTGAAGATCTGTATTTACCGGGCTTGGTGCTGGGCCACGTGGAAATCTCGGCAGCCTCTGCTGACTTTGAAAAGTTTTCTTTCTAGACTTGGAAGAATATAGAACCTGTATTCCCTCCCTCCCCTCTCCAGCTCCTCCCTCCCCCCCCCCACACGTGCCCAGAACCCCCTGGGTTTCTAGGTGTGTTTGTTTTGCCAGCTGTGTTCGGAGAGCTGGGCGGGGAGGAGGGCCCTACTCCCGGCTGGGCCGGTGACTTCAGCACACGGGGTGGGGGAAGGTGGGGCAGATCCTGCCATCCCTCGCTTTGCCCTGGGGGCTTTCGGGGAATCTCAGCCCGTTCCTCGGCAGTGCCCCAAATGGAAGGCTTGTTGCTCGCGTGACAGACAGGGCTCTGGCGTCAGTCTTTTCTTCTGTCAAGTTTAACAGGGCCTTGGGGACTACAGGGAGCAAGTTATGTCCACAGAGTACTTGAACGCCGTTCAGTCCAAGTGCAGAGATCCGGAGGCTCAGGAAGCCCTGGATGAGTCTTGCATGAACTTGGGCTAAGGGGTCCCTCCCAGGTGACGCTTGCAGAGCCCCTCCTTGACCCCGTGGGATTGCCGGTCTCCCTTTACCTTTGCCCGGACTACGTTGATTTAACTCCTTGTTTGTTCCAGCAGAGCTGCGTCTCTCCGGAAAGCTCCGTGACTATGGTGTGACAGTGCCATGCAGCACAGATGTCCGGGGACGCTTCCTCTCCCACGTGCTGTCCAGGCCAGCAGCAGCCTCCCCAGGGAGCCCGGTAGCGGAGGGGCCGCCCGCACCGCAGTCGCACTCCGGTCACCTCCGGGTGGCCCGCAGCCTCCCGCGCCCGGAAGGAGCCACGCTGCAGCCTGGTCGGGTGGGGCGCCCCTCCCTCTACTTCAACGTCACAGTTTTTGGGGAGGAACTGCATTTGCGCCTGCGGCCCAACCGACGGCTGGTGGTGCCCGGGGCCTCGGTGGAGTGGCAGGAGGATTTTCAGGAGCTCTTCCGACAGCCCCTGCGGCGGGAGTGTGTCTACACCGGGGATGTCATGGGCATGCCCGGGGCTGCTGTCGCCATCAGCAACTGCGATGGATTGGTAAGTGACAACGCTTTTTGGCGACCGCCCCCTCCCCCGCCGCCCCATGCTACCTGAGCCCGTCTGTCATCGCATTCTTCTTGGCTGCCCTGTATTTGGGACTCCTTTGGGCACAGTGTATGGTTTGGACCGTGTCACAGGCTTCCCTGCCTCCAGAGAGCTCTGCATGCCCCGCTGGCCGCCAGGTTCCCGCTCTAGCGGGTGTGCAAGACCTGGTGTGGATGGGGCCTTGTTCATTGCCTCATGGTCCCTGGACACACAGGACTCCAGCTTGCCTAGCTCAGCCATGTGCAGGGGTAAGGAAGGCGGGCTCTGCTGGGTTTGAGTCCTGGATAGGCCACTCACCTTCTCTGCGTTGCTTTCCCTTATGCATGAAGCAAGGATTTATTAATAATGCACATATTTACTGTGTGTGTCCCTTGTGGCCAGCACCGTTCAGGCTCTGGGGGTACGGAGCATGTGGTCCTTGCCCTCACGGAGCGGACATGGCAGCAGTGATGATGATACCGGGCAGCATGGTCGGGGGTCAGCCCCCGCCCGGCATGGGGTCAAGGCTCTGGCGGCGCTAGCGGTCATTATGATTCTTACTGCTATGTCCTCACTCAGCCCCTGCTGTCTTTGGTCCTAAAGTCTGCCTGCTCCTTCCCAGGGCCCTGTTCCGGGAGCTCCCTTTCTCAGGATCTGGTCCCTCCTCCCAAGCTTGGAACACCCTACTAGTTGGCTCCCTATGGCAAACTAGAAAGGGGCCCCTGTCTGAGGCTTGACTCATGCTGGGGTTCAGCTCCATCCCCCGGGGGTCAGACCTTCGTGAGCCTGCGTGGCAGGCCCAGGGCCCCGGTGGGCGTTCTTTCTGTGGCCTCTACATTGTCAGGTAGGAGCTGATGTGTCCCAGGAAGGGACCCCCTCGCTCTGCCCTTTCGCTTGAAGTGAGGGATGAGTCAGATTTGGGGGGATGGGAAAGGGGGTCCTTCTTCCCTAACAGGGCTGGGAGCACTCGTCACTGTCTTCCTGGCCTTGAGAAGCATCTTCCTGTAGGATGTCACAAGACCTTTGTCTGGGCTGGTGCTTCTCGATCTTTTGTTTCATTATCATACCCCCTAAAATGTCTTTTTAGCCATTTTTTTTCTCTAACTGCCCTCTTCCTTAAAATTTTAATGCCACAGATGTACTGCACATCAGTTTATAAATTGCATGTATATCTGTGCTTGATATATATATGAAAAGAATACATTTTTGCCTTCCGAAGAATGAGTTTTTGTCCACCCTGGAGGTGATGGCGTGCACCAGCCCCGCCCCCCGCCCCGCTGAGAGGCATGGTCTAGGCAGTGGTTGGTTCTCCAGGTTGAGCGTATGCTGGAATGACCTGGCTCGCAAGGCTTCTGGGAGGCCGACTTTGAGAAGCCCGGGTTCGGAGGATGGCTGCAGAAGGCTGAGGCCTTGTTCCAGGCGAGCCTTGGCTGCCACCTGCCCTGGACCAACGGGTTTGTGCCGCAGAAGCCCGCTGGCTGGGGCTGTGCTGTAGCCACGGTTTGGCTGGAAAATCCACAGGGATGCTTGCAGTCGCCCAGGGACGCATTGTCCGTGCAGAGGGAGAGATGGAAAGTGCTGGAGCAGACCGACGGCTTGACTGCATCTCATGAACTCCTACAGCCCTCAGCTGCAGAGGCTGCCGGCCTTCCCGGCACCGGGCTGTGTCTCCCACTTCTTTTGCTACCCCCGTAAAAGTACCCCGGGGTCCCGACAAAGGTGTCCGTGGATGAGCAACACCGTCCCTAAGTAACTGTCTACCGGGACACCGCTTCCGCCTTTGGCTGTCTCCTGAGGCAGTCCCCTGGCACAGCCCGGCACAGAGGCCACCCCAGGGCAGGGATTTCTGCGTTTCCAGCCCATTCCAGAAAGCTACCCTGTGTCCCCTGAGAGCAAGGGGCTGTTCTCAGTGACCCAGCTGAGCCACCTTTGGATGCCAAGGCCACAGTGCTGCATCTCTGCTAAGATTTAACTCTTTGTCTATATGTAGTCTTTGGCTCTTAACATCATCCTCCCTGGCATCTCACTCCCGAAGTCATTCTTTCCAAAAAATTATGCACTGACCGCCGGCGACGGGTAAGTCCTCAGGGAGATAGAAGAAAATGAAAGGGGCACGGAGACCAGCAGCGGCACGGAGTCCTTCCCGCTGCCCAGGCCCAGCCCAGACTGGATGTCCGCATTTAACTTCTCATTGTGCAGAGGAGGAAACTGAGCCGCAGCGGGGAGAGCCGAAGATCATGCAGGCAGCTTCTGTTCGCACAGGACCGAATAGTTGATAACGCCCTTCAGTCGTATGTGGTGTGATTGCGGATCTTGTCATTAGCCTGCTTTGCAGAGTCCCATCCCTGCCCCCAAGGAACTTGGGTGCCAGGCAGGAGAAACCCCTCTAGTGGTTTCAGCATTCACCTGTTGGTTTTCCAGAGCCTGGCGTGGATGGTACTCAGTCGGTGGGAGTGATTGTTGTCTTCAGTGCCAGAGAGGGTGACATCTGAATGGGGGCCTTGAAGGATGAGTAGACGTTTGCTGGGGCCAGAGGGCGGGGAGGCATTCTGGTCAGAAGGAAGAGTGAGTGAGAGGGACCTGGGGAGGGGTCACTGTGCTGGAGGGACCTGGGGAGGGGAACCCAGGAGACACACCGGGAAGATGGGCCTTGGCCCGACCTTGAAGGAAGGGCAGGCTAGGAGAGGGGGCCCAGAGTGGGGATGGGGCAGCCTAGTATCTGGGAGTTGGAGGCACAGGGCTGTGTGACCCTGAGCAAGCTGCCTTCCTTCTCTGGGCTCCACTTGCCTCTTCAAGACTAGAACGGAAGGGCTCAGAGCCCCTTCTAGCTCCAGCATTGGTGCTTTGTGACACCGGGCAGGCCTTGCCGAAGGAGTTTGAAGCCAGAGCTCTCTAAACCTATAGCTGAGGCCTCCCTCCCTGGCTGGTCCTAGGATCTGCTCTGGGCAGGATGGGGCTGCTTTGCAGATACAGGGAGGAAAGTCACCAGCCCTGAGCTTGACCCTCGTGGCCAAGCAAAACTTCCAATCGTGAGAAGGTCTTCACCAAAGACCCCATTGTGTGGACAGACTGCAGCCATTTGGATCTTGTCTGCTCTGGTGAGAAGCGCCATGTCTAAATTGGTGGCCTGACCCTCATTTCCAAGTGGACCCTGCAGTGGGGGCAGCAGGCGTTACTGCCTTCCCATCTCTTGCCATCCCATAGAGTCCGCTGGGAGGGTTCTGTGCGCTGTGGTGAATTCCTGCTAAAACTGAGGAATGGGTGCTTCCCCTCACTTCCCACCTGCTCTTCTGGGGGCCCTGGTGTGGCACAGCGGTGGGGAGGGGTCAGGAAGGACGTAGGAATGAAGAAGCCAGGACCTCTACCCTGGATGAATTTGCAGGGTAATGGGACCCAGACATAAAAGCAGACAAATGATGATCTCACGTGATGCAGCAGCAGAAGGACGGATTTTCGGTTAGGGAATCTCGGAAGGCTCTCTGAAGGAGGTGGCGTTGGCTCAAGACTGGTCAAACATTATAAAGATGAGAGAAAGTGCTGGGCCTCTGGCCAGCAGAGAGAATGACTGACCCAGGGCAGGCTTGAGAATGTTTGGCGGAAGGAAGAAGGGATGTGGGGAGGCCTCATTCTAGCTGCATAGTGTTTCCTCTGGGGCTGGGGACAGCTGCCAGACCCTAGGGTCCCCGACTGGGAATGTAGCCAGGTAGCAGCAGTAACCTGATGGACCACCGTCCAGGGCCTTTCTCAGGGAGCCCAGCCAGTCAATGCAGTGGTTCTCCCTGTGACCGCCAGCCTCTGAGGGCCTGTGGGCTAGGAGGGCCTGGGTCACCTCAGGACCCTTCCGGCCGGGGGCCAAGTGCAGAACAGACCCCCTGTTAGCGATTATGGCTCTGAATTACTGGGAGGAACATGGAGGCCTGGGTTCAGAGCCAATTCTTCGTGGGTCCAGGAATGGTTGTGGGGTATAGGAATGGGGTCAGCAGAGTGGGGACCCCACGTAGCACTTAGAACCCAGACTAAGAGGCTCCCCCCACCCCGCCCCTGCCATCACTGCCTCTCGGTCCAGGGCATCACTGCCCCAGCGCTGGGGCGACGGGGACTTGGCTGGGTTGTGCATCTCCCCCTTTGCCTTCAGCGACTTGGTGAGTCATGGGCCTGGTGTGGAAGCAAGGCACGTGTAAGCTTTGTCACCATCTGGTTCCGTTTTCCAACTTCTGCAGCTTATGCATATTTAACGGGTTACAGAGTAGACCCCTGGCAGGCCATGGGAGGAGGGGGGCAGGGGGGCTGAGTCCCGGCCTTGCTTCTTACCTCTGCCTGCTGTGCAAACCCCAGCAGCTCTTGGAGCCTCAGTGCTTTGTCTGTAGAATGGGATTACGTGGCGGAGGGAGCAGGTGGGGATGGATGGCGACAAGGTCCAGGGTTTCGTTAGGGGGTAATGATGAAATGTTCTAAAACAGGTGATGGTTGCTGTTTGCATGGCTCTGTGTGTATACAAATACCATTAAATCCTACACTTTAAGTGGGGGAATTGTACGGTATATGAATTATATTTTAATAAAGCTGTTCCAAAAATGTGGCTGTCCAGCAGAAAGGCTTGAGAGAGGTGTTGTTAGTAGTGATGAGGAGACAGGCTGGGGTGGTGGAAAGTGTGGGGTCTCTTTGCTAGGGTCCAGACTAGCTGCGTGATCTTGCGTGGGTTTCTGAATCCCTCTGCACTTAGATTCCCCATCTGGAAGGAGTGGGGGTGGGGTGGGAAGGAACAACCACCTGTAGGATTGTTCAGAGGATTAAATAAGGTAATGTAAAAATAAAAAGTGCCTTTTCTGGAATATGTCAGGGTCTTAAAAAGGGAGCTTATTTCAGTGGTTCTTGATAGTAATGTTTATTACTTCTCCTTAGTAATTGCTACCGTCATTATAGTTATTAGGAATAGCGGAAAACACTGTAAATATGGTTAGAGTCCGTATTGCAACACTATGTAGATTAGGGGTGTTCTCTGGGGAGGGTCTGAGGCCATCTCTGGTCCCCGGGGCGGCCAAGCCCCGCCTTCCCTCTGCTTTGGCGACCTTCTCTGTCCGATCAGCCGATTGGAGCTTGCTCCAGGCGTGGAAGTGTGAGCATCACGGCCCATCTGCGATAACCCCACATGCCCTCCAGGACAGGGATGCAGAGAGGCTCAGGGGAGCACTATGTTGACAGTCCTTGGGCCCCTGTCCAGAACCCGGCCCTTGACCAGGTCCTGGGGGTGCAGGGATGAAACTTAACCCTGGCTCGCTCTCCAGAAGCCCACAGCTGAAAGAGAAGGCAGATGTGCGTCATGGACAACGTGAAACATTACGGACCGCACTGAACTTGACCTTGTGGGAATGCAAGGAAGCAGAATGCTCTCGGTGGGTGGCCTGGAGGTGAACGTTGCGAAGGAGAGGTGCTCGGGGAAGGCTTCCCAGGGAAGAGGACATTTGGGCCACATTTTAAAGCCACTGTAGGAGTTCTCAAAGCTGAGAGGTAGAAACTGTAGACATTCTGCAGGGAGGGAAATTCTGTGTCTTCCCAGGATTCAGGAAATGGTGAGTCACCCCAGCTCTCCATGGGAGAGGGAGAGCAGTGAAAATGTGGTTTGGAAAATCTCTGCCTCGCCTTGGAGCTTAGACTTGGCCCTCTGGCCATAGGGAGCCATGGAAGGTTCGTAAGCTAGAGTTATATTCGTTTTGGGGTAAGATGCTGATACAGCGCTGGAGATTTGCTGGTGGCTCACTGCTGTTCCTGTCAGCACCTGTTCTTGCGCCAGGGACTGCTGCTTGCTGGCTGGGGAGTGGGCTGACCTGGCAGCTCCTTGGGAAGCCCCCTTCTCTGCCCTGCCATCCACCCCTGCTCCGGGGATGTGGAGTGTGAGGCCTAGAGTTCCAGAGGGACCCCCATCCAGCCACCCAGCTGGCCTGTCTATACGTCGTGGCCTGTGGGCCGCCCGCCCTCACCCCGGTGTGCTGACAACCCTGGGAGGGGCAGAGGGGGTCTGGCCTCACCTCCTTGCTCCCCGTGCCTCCCCAGCCTGGAGAGTGGCTTCTGCTGAGCTGATGTGTTCCCACTTCGCTCTGCAGCTCCCCCACCTTTGGTCAAGCCATTCCCACTCCCACAGTGCCTTCCCCTTCCCTCTGCTTGATACCTCCTCCGTCCCAGTCACCTGGGTTCCAGAAAGTGGAGACTGGCTTGGACCTTCACTTATCTCAGCACGGAGCATAGGCTGGGGCTCACGCAGCCCAGGAGGCCGTGGAGCAGGGAGTCACAGGAGAAAGAGAGAGGGCCCGGTATAGTAGGGGAGGCGGGACCGTGCCCCGCTCAAAGGGAGTGTGGTCTGGCTTCGAGAGACCTTTGAGTATTTGAAGGAGACATTAGCAGTAACGATTTTTAAGCAAGGTGTTCTACTTGGTAAGATGGTGTGTGGGCCCAGCTCAGCGGGACAGTTAGCTAGAGGCCTTGGATCGCCAGCGGGGCAGCTTGTGAGGGGATGAGAGCATGGCCCCTTGCAACCAGGTCATCTGGGTTGACATCCCAGCTCCGGGTGCTGTGTGGCCTTAGACAATTTCTGGGCCTCTCTGTGCCTCCGTGTCCTCGTCCATGAAGTGTGGATTGTAATAGAGGTCACTTGGTCAAGTTGTCCTGCGTGCAGGGGGTTTACTAGCACAGTAGCTGAGGAGGTTTACCTGTAGCTGCGGAATGGTATGAGCTTACGGGGTCAGTCTGCTGGGTCGGAGGGGCTGGGTGGTGGGAAAGAAGAGGAAGTCAAGAGCATCTCGTTCATCTGCTTGACGCCCTCCACCCCCCCACCCCCCGCCGCCCCAGAGGTCTCCGGGCTCTCAGCTGGGCAGCCAGAGCCCATCCCCGTCCTGACCCCACCAGGCCTGTTAGTTTTTCTCCGGCCGCACCCCGCTCCCGGCCCGGTCCGGGGACAGTCCCACTGGGTTCGCAAAGGGTGGGGTTTGAGCTTAGTCACCTGTGTGTCTTTAGGGCCCCGGTGCACGGCCTGCCTCAGGGGGGCTCTCGGTGGCCGTCGGGTGAGCTGCCCCCGTGAGGGAAGCTGGAGGGTTTGCTTCCGAGGTGGCATAAAGCTTACGTCTGCATCTCGATGAGGAGGGACAGCGCGTCTGTCATTCTCTCCGTGGCTGACCGTCTGTCCGTGTGTCCCAGGCCGGTGGTGACAGATGTGGCACGTGCAGCGTCATTTGCCCTCCTGCACCCCATGGCCCGCTGTCCCCCGAGCCCACGTCCCCAGCGTGTGGTCCTCCGCGCCCCAGGGGCCCTGAGTGGGGGTGCGAGCGGAGGCCCGTCCGCCCCCCACTCTCTGCGGCCCCCTCTGATGTCTCCGGAGCTCATGTCCCATCTGAGGGTCCCACCGGCTCTACCGTGCTTGCTCTTCCAGGGAGGACCCCGGGTCTGCTCTTCAGACCTGAGGTCTGCAGAATGAAAGCGGGCCATGGGCTCTTGGGAGGGAGAGGGACCTCCTCGCGACGCCCCTCACCCGGCCGCCCGCGGCTCTCCAGCTGGGAGGTGGCCCTTCCTGGGTGCGGGGCCGGGGGGCCTGGGCGCCGCGGAGGGAGGGGTCAGCACGGGGTGCTGGACCTCAGCCACATCCCGGGAGGCGGGCAGCGCCGGTGTAGCTGGGGAGAGGCAGCACGTGGGGAACCCGGGGGGCTGGACCCGTCACCCACGGCGTGTGACCGGCTGGCCCGGGACGGACGTACTGCCCGTGACCACACGTTCCTTCTCACCACTCGGTTGGCCGGGAGCTTCCTCCGCTGCTTGCTCCTGGGCTCGGAGGGCGGGCTGGCCTGGAAGGCCCGTTCCCACATCTGGGGTCCGCGCTGGCCGGGCAGCCCCGCTCCCTGGGTCCGGAGGACACGGCAGGCCTCCTGCGCGGCTGTGTCCGGGGAGGTTCCGGGGCAGTCGGTCACCAGCTGCAGGACCTCTCCGGGCCCAGCCTGCCGAGGTGCCTGACGTGGCTTTGGTGTGTTCTGTGGGTCACAGGGAGCCACCAGGGCAGACAGACTGTGCGAGAGTGGGGGAACCGACGGAGTCTCCCTGCGCAGGGGCGGGCGCGCAGGGCCAGGAGGACGGTGGGGGAACCGACGGAGTCTCCCCGCGCAGGGGCGGGCGCGCAGGGCCAGCAGGACGGCGGGGGAACCAACGGAGTCTCCCCGCGCAGGGGCGGGCGCGCAGGGCCAGGAGGACGGCGGGGGAACGGACGGAGTCTCCCCGCGCAGGGGCGGGCGTGCAGGGCCAGGAGGACGGCGGGGGAACGGACGGAGTCTCCCCGCGCAGGGGCGGGCGTGCAGGGCCAGGAGGACGGCGGGGGAACGGACGGAGTCTCCCCGCGCAGGGGCGGGCGTGCAGGGCCAGGAGGACGGCGGGGGAACGGACGGAGTCTCCCCGCGCAGGGGCGGGCGTGCAGGGCCAGGAGGACGGCGGGGGAACGGACGGAGTCTCCCCGCGCAGGGGCGGGCGTGCAGGGCCAGGAGGACGGCGGGGGAACGGACGGAGTCTCCCCGCGCAGGGGCGGGCGTGCAGGGCCAGGAGGACGGCGGGGGAACGGACGGAGTCTCCCCGCGCAGGGGCGGGCGTGCAGGGCCAGGAGGACGGCGGGGGAACGGACGGAGTCTCCCCGCGCAGGGGCGGGCGTGCAGGGCCAGGAGGACGGCGGGGGAACGGACGGAGTCTCCCCGCGCAGGGGCGGGCGTGCAGGGCCAGGAGGACGGCGGGGGAACGGACGGAGTCTCCCCGCGCAGGGGCGGGCGCACAGGGCCAGGAGGACGGCGGGCATCTCTGCGGGCGTCCTCCCGCACTCACTCTGGCCAAGTCACTTGGCCCCTCTGAGCCTCAGTGTCCACGTCTGTAAAGTGGCTGTCCTGCCTCGGAGTTCGATGCATTAGAAATCCAGCGTGCCGCCACGGGGCCTAGAACAACGCGGTCGCTTTATCATCGCTCGTAGATCTGCTGGCGTAAATATGGAGGCTGAGGCAGGAGTCACAGTAGGTTTGTTTCCAGGCCTCTGGTCACCCGTTCCAGGGCTCTTCCTGCCTCACTCTGAGCGGACGCGCGGGGTCTGGGTCCTGGGTTGTTGTCCGGCCCGGAAGGTGGTCTGGTCTTAACAGAATTTCACCTCTCTAGTCTCCGCACGGCTGGGCCGTGCTGTCTTCCCTGGATTAATAACTTATTTATGATATGGAATAAAAGCCAGACATCACCTCACTGCTGCTCCTCCTGAGCAGAGCCAGCGAGGGCTGGTCCGGGGGCTGGTTTTATTTTCCTTCCCCGGCGTCCGCAGGCCGGCTGGAGGGGAGGGCAGCCCCGTCTGCCTCCCGTGCTCAGTGGGGCTAGAGAGGGACCCGGGGGACTTGCGCCGTGGGTGTTTCCGAGCCATCCAGGCCTGGCCTTCCGTCTTCAGCAGGTGGGCCTTGCCCTCCTCTGCAGCCTGAGAAACGACGACGACGACCCGGACCACGACAGCAACAGTAATCTTTGCACGCTGCCTCAGCTCTCTGGCCGCCGTGTTTTCTGTTAGCACAAATAATCCTTGTGTTAGGAAAACCTCCAGCGACGAGTTTAGCTCAGCGTCATTTGCCCAGAGGACCCTGACTTGGGTCCGAGTGCAGACAGCTGTGGCCAGAGGAGGCTTTCAGAGCCTCTTGGTCTCCTCTTAGTTTCCCACACGAGGAAGCGGAAGCTCAGGGAGGGGAAAAGACTCACCCAGGGTCACCCAGCAACGGTCAGGACCCCTGACTCCCTGTCCGGTGCTTCCCCACGATCCCACTCTTGGCCTCTCCTGAGTCAGTGAACAAGGACCGAGTAAACGTTGACAGTGACTCAGGTCGTAAGCCCCGTGCGGGCCAGAGAAGCACCAGCCTCGGCCACGGCTTCAGAGCCCAAAAGTAAAGTGATGGGCCCAGCAGTTGCCCTCTGGGGTGCGTCCCGGCAGTCCTCGGGCCTGGGTCCCACTGCGAGGGCAGGCCGCTCAACTTCTGCATGTCCTCGTTTCCCCAAAACTGGGAAGCCAGCTAAGAACGTACAGTGTCAGCTGCCCGGTTAGCAGGATCTGAAGGTTGACTAGAACCTTCTGGGGTTTCTCGGCCCTAAGTTAGCATTGCCACTGTTTTATCCATTTTCAAACTGTGGGAGGGCAGTGGGCTGCTGGTTTGCACACATTACTTGTTAGGGAATATCAGACAGTCTGCAGTCTCCTAGTCTTCTGCTTTCCCTAACACGGCTGAGGGGCGGGTAGAACAGGCCTCTTTCAGAGAAATGTTTGGAGGTGGAAGTGTTTGTGGGGACACAGTTGGTCTGAATGCAAACCCTGTTCCCAGCGGGTTGCCTGAAGCCTTTTGTCAGCCTTTGCTTTTAAGCCAACCAGATACTTACACCCACGCTCTGACCTCCTCCAGCCCAAACAGGCCTTGTGTTCTGTAGCCCGACAGGCCACTGGCCTGGGTGCGTTAATGCTTGGTGCTTGGTCACCTTGTAATTCATGGTCTCTAGATGGGGAGACTCGAGGTACCATGCTGTCCCCTCAGCCGTGGCCACGTTGTATGGGGAGTGGATGTGTCACGAAGGGCCATACGCCCAGGGGAGTTCGGTGAGGAGGTTGGGCTCCTACGATGCCTATTGAAGGGGGTTTGGTTCCAAAGTTGGGCCCCTGGTGTGGCTCGGTACTCGTCCTCCTGAAGCTCACGTTTCAAAGAGGAACAGAGGGGACAGAGCACGGCCACGAGCCCCCGGGGACGCGGAGGAGGCAGCGAGGATGGGGTGACACCCGAGCTGGGCTGGGGGGCGTTCCCGGCGGAGCTCCCAGCAGCCACGAAGGTGTGCAGGCCCGCGTGTGAGTACAGGTGTGGGACGGGGGCTGCCGTCGGTGGGGGGTTTGTTGCTACTAATCCCGAAAGGGGAACAAACAGGGCTTGACAGGAGACACAAGTGGGGGGGGGTCCAGGCACCACCTCTCTCTGGGGCGACGGTAGTGGCCTCCCCGACGGGTCTCCCTGCCTCCTGTGCCGCTGTCGTCCATGACCAGCAGCCAGAGCGCCTTGGTCAATCCCAGTGCGCCCGTCACGCTCCTGTGGGGGAGCCGAGCAGGCGGGGGCTGTGGTCCCCCTCCCTGTCCTCCTGGGACCTCCTCTGTCCCCTCCTGCGGTGCTCCCCGGACTCCTTTGGAGCCCGCCTCCCCAGATGCTCCCAATCCCGCCCCCTCATCTCCCTCAGGCTCTTGCTCAAATGTCACCTTCTGAGTCGCTTCCTCCCGGACTCCGTTCTTAAAAATGCCAGACCCCACTTCTCTCCTCTGCTTGAGTTCCCACCCGCTCCCCCGGTCCTTCCATCGGGTATGCCATAGTCTTACTGATTGATCGCCTGTCTCACCGCTCCAGAGAACGTGAGCTCGAGGTGGGGAAGGCTTTGGGGCTGTGTCCCCAGCACCTAGAACGGGGCCTGCTCAGTCTGCAGCTCAGGAATGAGTGAGTGACCAGGGGACCCGTAGCAGACAGAGGTTTAGTTGAAGAGCAAGTGCAGAGATGTACGGGACTCGGGTATGTGGCCAGTGGCCCACGGGGCTGGGGGGGTGAGCATTTGCACTGCTAGTAACTGACAGGGTTAGCACAGACAAGGGTTGGTGACCTGTCAGAGTTCTGAGAAACCTAGGAAACATGCTCATGGTGCCAAGCCCAGGTCAGGAGCAAGGACAGTAACGTGCCCCAGCTAATCGGGCTTCCTCCCCACGGAGTGCAGTGAGGGCGTGTGTGGTCAGGGGCTGCTTGTGGCTGGAGCCGGGCCGTGCACAGAAATCCCAGTGACTAAGCCCACTCCTCCTTCCAGCCGGCCATGCTTACCCGCCTTGCATAGGGAACCTTCCCTGCCACCAGTGCACCCCTTGTTCATCACTCGCTGCGGCCCTGCTGTGTGTCAGACTCGGTGGTAAACACTTTGTGTGCATGGCCTCATGTGGAGGGAGCATGGCTGAAAACCAGGTCGGTGCCCCCCGGGCCAGGGTGATGTCAGATGGAGCAGAGGGGAGGTCTGGCTGGGACAAGTGAGCTGCCGGGGTTGGTGGGGGGAGGGGCTGGCCCTCAGCTCTGGTCAGCTCTGGGCGGGACTGGCTCACCTCTTCCTGGAGCCACCGCACCATCAGCTGCCTTGCTTCTGAGCTGCAGGGCCTTGGTGCAGAGAGCTCCTCCTCAGCTCAGGGCCTGGCGGCCACACAGCCTCCTGGCATTTGAAAGCTGCTTCCTGTCTCCTTGTCCCGAAGCTGCTGCCACCGCCAGGGCTCAGGGCCAGGCAGGGGGGCCGGGTGGAGCTCCCAGCCCGAGCTTGGTGGGCTCTGGTGGTGACGGGGGGACACTTCAGAGCCGTAGAGCTCCTGGGCACAGGGAACGGAAAGTGGGGGTGGCTACCAGCCTGGCAAGGTCTGCCCTGAGCTCTGGCTGGGCTCCGGGGAGGGGGGGGGCGGTTTGCTGCCGAAGAGGAGTCTCTGAGCACCTGCAGGTGTGAGCCCTGCCCCTGGGCCGGGACCTCTACTGCTTGGAGGGGGCGGGGCAGTGTCGTAAAAAGTGAGCACCCTTCCTTTAAAAATCGTCACCAATCTTCTGAAGACCTAAGCAACTGCTGTCCACGGTGCCAGAAGACAGAATTGATCATCACCTTCGTCATCATCGTTGAGGCCCTGCTACTAATTGTGCTCACCCTCTGCACCGTGGACTTGCCAACTTGGGTGGCCGTGACGTCACTGACTTACCGCTGGCCACCCCGCAGATCACAGCCCCCCTCTCCCCGACTCACCCAGCTCAGGGCAATTTTGGCGGATTATTCTTCACTCCCCGTAGAGTCATCCCTGGAGGGAAGGAGGTGGTGAGGTTCTCAGACCAAATAGATGCGGTGTGAACCATCCTTGATCGGGCTCAGCCCAGGGACAGGCTCACGACCCAAGAGGCGTGCAGTGATGCGGCCTGCCCACACCCCCTGCCCAGCCCCCCCTCTCGCTCATGGCCCGTGCTCATTGTCCTCTCCTGCCCTCTCTGTCTTGCCCATTTCCTGCATTACGACAAACGGATTCTGGTCGGATGACTGCAGCTGATACTACTTTGTGAAACTCCGATGATCCTTTAAACATTCCATTGTCGGGAAGCTTCCGGAGTCTGGATCAGGGGTTCCCAGCCCTGGCGGCACAGGAGAATCACCTGGGCAGCTCGGAGGACGTCCTGCTGCCTGGGCCGCACCCGCTGAGGTCTGATCCGTTGGTCTGGGGTGTGGTCTCAGCGCCAGTAATTCCGCACATGTCCCTGGGGATTCGAATGGGCAGCCGGGGCGGCCGCCCACTGCTGTGTGCTCCTGGAAAAGTCTACTGGGTGTTTGATGGAAAAGTCAGGGTCACATTGGGGGTGCCAGGAGAGCCAGGCGGGAGAAGGACAGAACGGAAGAGGCTGCCACCCTGCCGTGGGCCGCGCCTCAGGAAGGGCCTTGGCGAGTTGTGACTTCAGTCCATCCTGCCAGTAACTCTTTGGTTTCACACGGGGACTCTGAGGCTTGGGGAGGGCCTGGCTCCCAGGTGCAGCCTCTACACCACTGGCGGGGAAGTTGGGAGACAGAAAAGGAGGGCTTCATGGGGTTGGTTTCCTTTTTTTAAACTTTGTTTAAAACGCTTCTCGTATAATGATGCTTCGCTCATGGCAGCAGGTAGACATTCTGTGCAGAGATCAGATCACAAGTAGGCAGAGAGGGAGGCAGAGAGAGCGGAGGAAGCAGGCTCCCCGCTGAGCAGAGAGCCCGATGCGGGCCTCGAACCTAGGACCCTGAGATCATGACCTGAGCCGAAGGCAGAGGCTTTAACCCACTGAGCCATCCAGGCGCCCTCTCCTTTTATTTATTTATTTTTTTAAAGATTTTATTTATTTGTTTGACAGAGAGAGAGAGATCACAAGTAGGCAGAGAGGCAGGCAGAGAGACAGGGAGAGGAGGAAGCAGGCTCCCCACTAAGCAGAGAGCCCGATGCGGGCCTTGAACCCAGGACCCTGAGATCATGACCTGAGCCGAAGGCAGAGGCTTCAACCCGCTGAGCCACCCAGGCGCCCTCGTTTGTCATCTTTAAAATTACCCCGAACCAGCGCAGCCTCTTCTGCTTGGGAAGGATGTTTCCCCTTAAGGATGCTCAACCCACGGTATCTTTTTCCTTAGGGATTTCTTCCTGTGTGCGGGCAGGGATCTGAGCAGGCAAAGCCAGGTCACGGTNCCCCCCCCCCCCCCCGGTGGTTCCAGAATGCAGCTCCCAGCCCTGAGCCATTGGGTCCCTTCCCAAGCCATGGGGACTCCCAGGCACCCGGGGAATGAGGGGGATGATAATCCTGGCAGCAAATGGGAGCACGGGCACAGTCCTCGCGGCGCGCCTGGAACATTCTAGCTGCTCTGTGTGCATTCCTCGGAGCAAGCCCCCAGAATCGTGCTGGTGTAATCCGGAGACACAGGGATGTGGGAGCAGCTTGTCCGAGAGGACGTGGTGTGAGAGCGGCAGCACCAGGGATGCTGGCTCGTGGCTCGCTGCATTTACGCACCACACCTACCACATCGCTTCTCACCCTGGAAGGATCCCGGCCGCACATGGACTGGGGGGCCTGTCACCCAGCACCTCCCAGGGCGTGGGGCCTGCAGAGGTCCTGAGCCCAGCTAACGACCTCCAGCTGCTGGAGGCGGTCGGCTTCCTGGTGCTTCTTCCGAGACTCTGGCCTGTTCTGGGAGTTCTCCTGCCGCCCGTGTGGGGCAGGCAGGGCCGGGCACGCCGGCTGAGGATGAGCGGGCAGCTCTGGGCTCGGGCCTCCGAGGGCTCCTTCCTCCCGCCTGTCCCCGGAGCGGCAGCTCGGGAAGAATCGGCTTTCAGACCCGCCTTGGCCGGGGCCCAGGCCTTGGCAGCAGAGCTCCCGCGGCCCGGGGCTCCCACAGCAGGTTTGAATTACGCGGCATCGCAGCCTCCTCGGGCCTCGGTCCCAGCCGCGCTGACTCACGCTTCCGCGGCCCCAGGCGGCCCGCGCGGCTCGTGTGCTCGTGTCGTGGACTGCGTGAGTGCGTGCTGTCTCCGTGCCTCCGTGGCTGCTGTCGGCCTGCCGTCCCCTCGTGTGGCCTCGCGGTGCGTGTGTGGCCCTGGGGGCGCACACGTGTGTTGTGTCTCATTGCATAACTGTGCATCATGTTTTTTTTTTTTTGCAGCTTTATTGAGATACAGTTAGTGTACCATGTGGTTCCACCTAATTTAAAGTGTACAATGCAGTGAATTTTTATGATACGCATGGAGTTGGGTAATTATCCCCACATTCAATTTGAGGCCGTTTTTACTCTCTCAGAAAGAAGCCCTGTGCCCTTTTGTGGTCACCCTACCCCGCCCCCCACCCCCGACCCATGACCCCAGCCCTTGGCAGCCACTCCTCTTTCTCTGTCTGTAGACTTCACTCTTCTGAATATTTCCTATGGATGGAATCATATACTATGTGGCCTGTCGTGCCTGGCTTCTTTCACTTAGCAGCATGTGTTCGAACTTCATCTGTGTTTGAGCACGCATCAGTTCTTCATTTTTGTTCTTTTGTTCATCCATTCATCTATTGGTGGGCATTTGGGTTGTTTCTCCTTTTTGGCCACTGGGAGCAGGGCTGCGGTCCCCATCCGTGTGCAAGTTTTTGTGTGGACATCCGTTCTCATTTCTCTTGGGCATATACCAAGGAGTGGAACTGTGGGGTCCTGTGGTCACCGTTTAGTATTTTGTGGAGCTGCTAGAGTGCTGTCCAGAGTGGCCGCATCCCACCGGCCGTGTGTGGTGGTGTGGAGGGGAGCAGAGACTCTGGCAGGAGCCGGCCAGGGCTGGTGGGGGGAGGGAGTTTCCCAGATGGGGGATCCCTGAGGGCGTGCGCGTGCCAGCAAGAATGATCCAAGAGAGGGTGAGCACGGTGATGCCAGAAGGAGGGGCACTAATTCCAGGAGCTAAATTCTGGAGAGGGAGAGGGTGGGGAGGACGGGCACAGACGGGAGTTGGTAGGGTGGTGGCAGGGTCGGGGAGAGCCTGCCCGATGGTGCTTGTTTTCTCCTTGAAAACAGGAGAAGAGGAGCTGGGGACAGTGGTAGAAGTCTCAGCCATTGGGAGAGCTGAGATGCAGACGTAGCAGGGAAATGCAGCTGCTGATTCCAAGTGAGGCCCGTGGGCACTGCGTGCGTTTCTCTATCGGTCTGCAGACCTGGAGAGCATGGCTGGGGGGTTGAACCAGAGCAGAGGCTTTTCTGGGCCAGTGGGAGGGAGTGAAAGGCAGGGAGAGACAGCTATGGATGTTCGCAGAATTATTATGCATCTAGACTGACAAGTCCAAGGTGGTAGGAAGGGAGGTGAGGACTTGGCAGGGGCGGGTGGTGGTGGGCGGGTATGGACAGCGCTGAAGCAGTGAGGTCACGCACTGGAGGTCTTGGTGATGCTTGGTGACAGCTGGAGCCAGAGTGCAGGGGTTGTGTGAGCAGGACGGCAGTGGGAGGGAAGTGGACCCCTGCAGTGGGGGTTTCTGAGTTCTGGCTGGCGACATGGTCTAGGCCGGGAATAAAAGGTTGCTGGGTTTGGGTGGGGGAGGACCCAAGGGAAGCCATGTCAGGTTCTCTTGCTGCTCCCAGCTGTGTGCGTCATCCCCAGCCTTCACTTGCTAGGCTTCCTTACGTCTCCTACAGTGGAACAGCTTTAAGCTGGATTTGCGGGAAGCCTAGAACCTGAGACAGCACAGCCGGCTGTAAAACCTTGGTAATGGAGTTGCCAGGACACGTTCAGCCCGAGAATGTGCTCTCCTTGGATGCTGGTGGGGTGGTTGGTTGGTTCGGAGGCCTTTTCTGCTCCTTTCTCCTCTGGGGAGGCCCCACATAGGCTCACCTTGGAAGAAGAAGCAAGAGGAGACCTGGCTTACCCCTCAGCTGGCTTCACTGGGGCTGTCATCTTGAAATAGGTCCTCCTGGGCATTCTGCGAAGGTTAGTGCATCTGAGGGCACAGCAGGAGGGCTCCGGAGTACATTTTGCTAGAGGGAGCGCGTGCGGCTCTCGTCTGGCGCTTCACCACTTCCCTGTGCCTGGACCCCAGGCCGAGTCCTTGCTCACTGTCTGCGCACTTGACCTCACACAGACGGAGTGCTTTCCTGTCTCAGCCCAGGCGTTGGCACCTCCACGGACACACGTTTCAGTCTTTGGGGGGGTCTCTTCCAGGAGAAGTGTTGGCTTATCCTACCTTTGCCTCACAGTGTACGTGCAAGTACGTGCAATTTCAGAATAAACACATTTATACATACACGGGTTCACGGGCGTACTAATTCTAAAATAATGGGGCTTCGGTTGCCTGCTAAAATACGTGGGATCTCATCCTGATGGTAGATAGCTCCCAAGGACCAGCTGAGCTTGCTCAGTTATGACCTATGGCAGGAGACAAGGATAAGGCAGTGCGTACCTCCCCCAACACCGCGTGAGCCCGTCTCCGGCACCCCAGACTTGCCCTCTGGACCTGGGGGCTTCCCCTGCAGGGCAGCTGGGCTGAGGCCTCTGGATGAACACACAGCAGAAGGCATTACTTTTGCAATGGACATGATGTCACCGGCCATATTGGAGACGTCAAACGGGTCCCCCTCGGCCACTCAGCTCCCAGGAAAGTCCCCTCAGTAGCAGCCATAGGAAAGGGGTCCAGAGCCTGACTGTTGGCGGCCAGGCCTGCGCCCTGGAGGTTTCCATTTGGAGAAATGGCCTGAGGGCCTGCACACTATGTGGCTCAGCAGGGTCTAACCAGCTGCTGCTTGTTGCTGTTTGTGCTGCATGAAGAATCTTCCTCGTACATATTTCCACGGAGTTACTGTTTCCACGAGAAGAAGGGACGGGTAAAGACAGGCAGGCCTGACCTTTATTTTCCAGCAACTCACGTTCCCCCTTTCCTGGATGTCTTATACAGAAACTTGATTTGATTTGAGTCCTTTAAAATTAGCCACCACTTTTCAGAAATATAAACATCTCGTAAATTGAGAGACGGGAGTAATTTGGCAGGGAGGCGGAGAGCCAGAACGTTCCCGTTGCCAGCCTGTCTGCCCCAAGTGGTGCCTGGTTTCCTGGCCAGGGCAGAGCTGGAGACGGTCCGCCAAACCCTCCTGGTGCAGATGGGGAAACCGAGGGCCGTGGGGAGGGACCTGCCCAGTCTACCCCCTGATTATGGCCGAGCCTGCCTACCTATCTCCTCTCCAGGAGGAGGGTCTTGGAGGCTGAGGCTTGTCAAGGCCAGACGCAATGCCCAGAATGGACAAGGAACATTGCCGGCAAGTTCTGTCCTTGACCCCTGGGGTTTGGTGAGTCACAGAGAGGCTTGAAACTTATTTCCTAGGTTCTGTATTACAGGGCTTGGGTCTTTGCCCTCCCCAGTTAACCGGGATAGGGAAATGGGGATTCGCCTACTCTTCCCTGGGGAGAGACCCGTGCTGTCACTTACTTGCTGGGTGACTGGGCAAATTTCTTAACCATTCCAACGGAGCTTGTTTCCTTATCTGCGAAATGGGTCTAATAGTTGTGTCTATCTTCTAAGGCTGTTGTAAAGATGAAATAAGATACATGAACATAAGTGGCAGATAGTTGTTACCATCAGTGATAAGAAGACTGTTAACAAAGGGTGGAGTGTAGGGAAGCGTGTTGCAGCTCAGGAAAACCTGACCAGTGTCGCTGCACAGAATAGGTTGCATCTTGAAGGAGGGAGCTCTCTGTTGCTAGAGGGGTCCAAACAAAAGCGAAGAGCTCCCCTGAGTAGGGAGGTGGTTGACGGATTGATTGAAGCTTCAGACCGGGGCAGATGTGGTGATCTTGAAAGGTCCATGACTGTAGGCAGGAGGGGTGAACCGGACCGCAGGGCCTTGCAGCCCAGCCCGCTGCCGTGCGGATCATTCCAGAGCCTGTGTCCCTCATGTGGGGCCCTGAGATCTGGTGGCCACATGGGGCAGGGAATGCCAGAATTTGAGGAGCTGCCGTAGCTATGGTGGGGAGGGGACGGGTGGCGGCCAACTCACATGCTCAGGAGGTCTTAGGGGACCTCGTCTCAGAACAGGTGGCAGTGGGGATTTTGGCGACATTTGGTTGCGTAAAGTCACGGCTGCTTTAAAAATAGTCTCTCCAATTCAAGTGGAGAAGGTCTGATAGTTTATAAGAATGGTACCTTCATGTGCTGCCTGGTGTTCACAGCTGCATTTCCAGTGTCTGGAGCAGTGCTGGTATACAGTAGGCACTCAATAGATACTTGTTGAATGAGGGAAGGAATTCAACAAATATATATTCCTCCAGGACCGCCTACTGTTTTCCAGGCCCTGGGGCGGGTGGGCTGCTCTGACTGCTTTCTAGAGCTGGCGAGGATGGGGGG
>LNAC01000047.1:4307551-4368652 GCA_002007465.1 Ailurus styani | reverse complement strand
AGCGGGCGACGATGGGGGGTCGTGGGGAGGGAGGGTGGGAGCATGTACCACCCAACCCACGTCTTCACACACGTCGCATTACATGTCTCGTCGGACCCCGTGATTATTGCCTTCATTGGGGGCTAATAACACACTTGGCAGGCTTGGCCAAGGTTATATTTTTAATGTTTTTATTTCCAGGGCCGACACCTGGTTATTTTTACAGGCATATCTTGATGCAGGCGAAAAATTAGATTAAAAGCAGGGCACGCATTCCTGTGCCCTACCCTGGCTCTTTCGTTGTCGGCGAACGTGAGCGGCTGTCCCGGGTGTAGACGCAGACATGCTTTCAATCTGAAATAATAGCCCTTTGTGTGGGAGTGGGGGAACCAGCACCCACGTGAGGCATGATTAACCTTTACTGGGAGGACTTTTCCCCCCATCGTCGGCCCTGGAGGTAAAGGCAGATCTTCAGGGTGGCACTTTGGGGTTGGAATTCTGTGCACGCATAGCGTTCCACGGCACAGGAAAAGTGGATCCGCCTTGCTTGCAAGAGGCATGGCCCCCTGCTTGCTCCATGTCCTCCTGCCCGCTCCCACCTCCCCGCCCTCGGGGAAGAGTTGGTGCAGGGGTGGGGGGGGGTCACACACGTTTGCTCGCCTGTTCTGTGCTGTGTTTTCACACCCCTTCTCTCTCCCCCTTTGCTCCTCCGGCTTGCCGCCGGCCTGGTTCAGGCGGGCCTCATCCGCACGGACAGCAGCGACTACTTCATAGAGCCCCTGGAGTGGGGGCAGCAGGAGCAGGAGGCCGGTGGGAGGACGCACGTGGTGTACCGGCGGGAGGCCGTCCAGCAGGAGCGGGCCGAGCCCGGCGGGGACCTTCACAATGAAGGTAGGCACTGGGCAGGTCCCTGAGCGCCACCTCTGCCTAGACCTGTGTTTTTCGGTCACTTCTAACCTTCACCTCTGGAGTCCTGGCCTCAGTCTTCTCATCTGTAAAGTGGGGCTGGAGCATGTATATCAGCAAAGAAACCGCAGTGGGTTTTAAGGACTCCT
This sequence comes from Ailurus styani, assembly GCA_002007465.1. Taxonomy (NCBI): domain Eukaryota; kingdom Metazoa; phylum Chordata; class Mammalia; order Carnivora; family Ailuridae; genus Ailurus; species Ailurus styani. The sequence continues at coordinate 4,367,618 of LNAC01000047.1, read as the reverse complement.
ACAGCTGGCTGGAGTTGGGGGCCAGGTGAGTGTCTTGGGCCCTCTAAACTGTGGCCCTAGGGACTCCAGAGGTCTCTGAGCGGCTCTCCGTTGCTTCAGAAGGCAATTTCCCTGCCTAGCAGAAGGTGCTATGGGTGCAGTTAGCTCTTCCCCCTCTAGAAATCAACTCAGCCCTTGGGAGCCAGAGCAAGGACGGTCTTAGGGCACCCGTGGGGGGACTGGCAGGTATCAGGGCATCGGGGTCTGCTCTGGGCCCAACAGACCATTTTTCAATCCTCCGTCCAACACTGTCGGCTGTGAGACCCTAACCAAGTTACTTAACCTCTCCGAACCTCGTTTTCTAATGTGCAAAGTGGGGGCAATTGTGGCTCTCTCCAGTTGCGTGTATCAGCGATAGTCTGTATAAAAATCCCAGCATGGAGCTCGGCACGTAGCAGGTGTTTGATAAATGGTTTGCTCATCCTCCAGTACGGTCATTAGGGTAAGTACTGAGTGGTCCCCGGGAGCAGGGGTGGCCTTGCAGCCTGGGGATGGGCACAGGAGCCCGCAGGCCAGCAGCCCCCAGCACCCGTGCCCGTGGCCGTGAAGCAGGGATGCCGTGTGTGCTGGTCCCGGGCCCTGGCCTGCCGCACTGTCCAACTTGGCTTTGTCACGAAGCCCCTTGGGCCGAGGGGACTCGAGGAGGCCTTGGGTGGAATCTGGCGGTGAATGGACCACACCCTCCTGCCAGGGCCCTGGTGGCAGGAGGCCGAAGGGGAAGGAATGCCTGGAAACCAGTTGTCCCCAGACACAATGCCTTCTTTGAAGCTCCAGCTGCTCTCCCAGTGCCTCTCATGGGAGAGGCCCAGCGGGGTGGTGGAGGGCTCTGCAGGCCTGGGGTGGGGGGCAGGGACTCGTGGAGCCTCGGGGGTGGCGGGAGGGGGAGCTGGGGTGGACTTCAGGGGCAGCCTGGGGCAGCACCATGCCTTCCACAGTGGCCGGGAAGAAGGACTAGTCTCCCTGGGCTCCATTCTATCTGAGGCCAGTTCTGAACAAAAGACCGTCAATATCCCCTTTTGGGGAGACCCTGGGGAAGTTCTCCATGGCCGTGAGCCTGGAACCAACCACACTGCTTGGCCTCACGGTCGGTGGCTGGGAAGCCCAGAGCGCTGAGCCCACGGAGTTGGCACTCAGGCCTGGGAAGGCTGGTGGGGCTTCCCGCCATCGGGGGAGTCCTGGGCCTGGGGTGATGCCATGCCCCGGGCCAACCCGTGTCCCTCCTTAGAAAGACAAGCTTAGAAACACAGCTTTCTTGGAAACCTGTGACACTCACTGTTATTTTAAGACCCTGGTAGGTCTTAGCCTAGTGAGTATATTAGCATTTCTGGGCGTGCCTGTCTCTGTGTATTATTCTTGATAAAGTCGAAAGGTTTCACGTCCCACCTGTGGGTACACCTCTTGGCACTCAGAGAAATGCCTCAGAGGCCTGGGCCAGCCGGTCAGAGACGGCTCGGCTGCCGGTCAATGGGCTTTTGAGAAATCTGCCGCAGCCTGAGCTCGCTTCTCCGTCCCTGTCTGTCCCCGGCCCCATGCCGCCCCAGGGTCAGCCCAGCTCAGGTGTCCCCTCTCCTGGACCCCTGAGCCCTCTGGATTTCTCCTGGGACCGTCTTCTTGTCCCGGATCGGCCAGAGTCCTGAAGGACAGACATCATATCTTCATGATCTTTGTTCCTTCGTGTGACCCCCGCTACCCGACCGGGCCTGGCTTTCTTCAAGGGAGGAGAGGAGGCATCAGAAGACCCATCAGATTGATTTTCTAGCCGAGCCGTGGCCTGTGGTGAGGCTGCAGCCCCAGGCTCCTCTGTGGAAGTATCTGACATGTGCCGATGAACTTGGGGACGGAGGGGCCTCTTCTTGGCCCTCAGGGTGTGGTCTTGACGGTCATGCTTCCTGAAGAGAGCATGCGGTACCCACAGGCTCACCCACTCATACATAACAGGCTACATTCGGAGTCTGGAGGTAGAAATCCCCCTGGCTGGGCCTCCCGGTACAGCTGGCCCCCTCCCAGCCCCTCAGGGACTGCCCTGTGGACCCCGCGTGGCCTCGGGGGCCGTGGCCCTGACCCAGCCACGCTCCTAGTGCTGCCCTTTCCCTCCTCACCCCGTGTTCTGCTCTCATGAGTTAATGACCACTCCCCTCCCCCTCCTCCCCAAGCCCCGGGCAGCCACTCATCGTATCTGTGGATACGCCTGTTCTGGGCATCTTGTGGAGAGGGAATCACACGACACATGGCCTTTCGTGACCGGCTTCTGTCGCTCAGCCTGAGCCGTCCGTCCGCGTAGCGTGCGTCCGTCCTTCACTGCGTACAGCAGGGCGATACTCCAGTTGCATGAACAGACCACATTTTCTTTCTCTCTCCATCTGCTGACGGATGTTTGGGTTGTTTCCGTTTTTTGGTTATGATGATAACGCCGCTGTGAGTGTTCACGTACACGGTTTTGCGTGGACGTATGTTTTCAATTCTTTTGGGTCTAGAACTTGGAGTGGAATTGCTGGGTCCTATGGTAACACTATCTAAATTTTTGGGCACCTGCCAAGCTGTTTTTCAAAGCAGCTGCACCAGTTCACATTCTTATGGGGCTTCTTGGGTGGGCTCCCGGAAAACCCTCCCAGGGGCCCTGCTCCCACCACCCTCCCCACTTGGAAGGTTACGTAGGTCTGGCTCGAAGGATGAGACGGAAGAGGCTGTGGGTGGCACCTCTCCAGGGCCTGTGGTGACGTCCGCAGGCCCTCCCCATGGCCCCTCGCTATTTTTGCTGCGAGGGCAATCTGGGTGGGCCCTGAGAGGGCGTGGTCATGGGAGAGTGGGAGCCCCGGGTTTGCGTTCTGGGCTTTGGCCATTAACTTGCTGTGTGACCTGGGATGAGTCAGGCAACCTCTCTGAGCCTCCCTTTGGCAGACCTGGCTCGGAGAGCTGTCGGGGGTCCAGCTGCACATTTCACTTGCAGTTGGTAAACCTACAGGCCCTGTTCTTGTGTTGTGTTGGGAGTGACTGTCATTTAGTCTCCCTGCTCCATGTTGAGAATCCCTGCTCCCNTTCTCCTTCGTCTCTCCAGGCATTTGTCTCTGGGCTGCTATACTCACCACTGGGCTCAGGTGCCAGGTCGAATGAGGGCGGCAGCAGCCGGAGCCCCGCTTGCCAGCCTGTGCGTCATTCAGAGGGCTGGCCACATGTTGCTGCTTTCCCCAGTGGGCATGTTTTTCTAGCCCTTTAGTCTGGTGCTTTCCTTCCTTTGCTCTTGCGGGCCACTAACCGATGGGAAGAGAAAAAGAAACAGCAGAGTCCCACGGTTCCCTGTTGTCCTGTCCTCAGGTTTCAGTTCCTGAAGTGTCCGTGTCCACAGAAGCTGAGAGGCAGAGCTTGCGTCTCTGCCAGGCACCCGTGGAATCTCCCACGAGGATTGCCCACACGGTGGCTGGTGTCACCCCATACTCGCTCACTGTGGATTTTGCCTGTGTCCTTCCCTCTGCTCAGGATCCTCTGTTCCCTATGCTCTGGCAAGTTGTCTCCTATTCCAGGTCTGGCCCAGCTTAGGTGTCCTCTCCTCCAGAAGCTTCTGTCAACTCCCCAGTCCTGGTTTGGGTCTCTGCTTTGGCAGCCCTTCCTAGTCAGTCCTCCTGTAGGCCTTGAAGTTATTGTAATAATACTTTCTGGTTCCTTCTCTGTCTGGGACAGGCAGTGGGGCTCAAGGGCAGGGGACCCTACCTTCATCACCTGCCCACTGTCCGCCCACCTAATAAGTTTGGGCCCCTCCTGGAGCCACACCCCTTGATACATGCAGGACGTGCATTGGTGGCATTTTTCTATCCTTAGCCCCTGTCTCACTCTTCGGGAGATTCTCACATAAATAGATATTCTTAGAAATCAGTGGTACAAGTATTAAACTTCAGGGGAGGGAGGTGGGGAAATCATGAAGTGTTAAGGCTTTGAAGCCTTCTCAAGAGACCCCAGGCTCCTGTCCTGCTTTCTTAGTGTGGGAAGAAAAATAATTTTCCCTTTACCCTTCTAGGCTCTTGGCTGAGGCATCCTGTAATAAAAGATTAGCAAGAATAAAACAAACAGAAGTTTAATTACATGAATACCCCTGTATATGTGGGAGAGGCCCAGGGAGAATGAGTAACTCCCCCACATGGTCCAAGCCACCACCTTAACATCTCTAGCTCAACACAAAAGAATATGTTGGCGGGTGAGGAGGAGGAGTGAGTTTTGGGACGTTACCAAGAGAAGCACAGTAAACACGGGGAAGGTTATGTGGATTTAAGTCATTTCCTTCTTTATTGGTAAGAGCTTCCCGAGATTTAGAGTCGTCCTCCTTTTCCTGGTATAGACAAGGGAGACACCCTTACAAATGGAGCTTTTCCTTCTACGTGAAAAGTCTCTTACAAAAGGCTCACTTCTACACAATTTCCAGAGCTTTTCCTGTGTCTGCTGTTTCTTCAAAATCATCAGTCTAAAATAATCCTCATGCCACAGAGACGTATTTTGGGGTGGCAAATTGTGCTCCCCTTCATTAGTTTTTCCCACAGCGTCCTCAGGAACCCTTAACTCCACTACCCTAACAAACGTTGCCCCAGTCTATTCAGACTAGGGTGTAGATGACTGATAACTGCTCTGGGAGCTGCCTTTCTCAGTAGCAGCCCTGATGGCGACGTTTCCAAGCCTGACTTCTTGATTGGAACAGACCTGGACAAGCTTCTCTGGACCTCAGTTTGTTGACCTGTATATTAGAGACAGTAACCTGAGAATTGTAAGGATTGGATTGGACTCAGTTTGAATGGGGGTCAGCAAACTAAGACCCACCACATGTTTCTGGAATTTAAGTTTTATTGGGACAGACATACTTGTCTGCTTATATATTGTCTATGGATCCTCGTATGCCAAATTGAATCGCTGAGACGCAGACTGTATGACTCACAAAGCCAAAAATACTATCTGGTCCTCTACAGAAAAAGTTTTGACAACTCCTAGATTACATCATACACGTTCACGAAACCTAGTTAAATAAATATTTTTACTTTCTGCCAAAAAGACAAAGCAGTGGTGATGACATTTTGGGTTGCTGCCAGTGATGGGGAGGGATTTGGGGGACATACTGCAGGAGGTCCTGCCTAGGCCGCAGTCACACCACGATTTTTCCCCTCTCTTGAGGTGTTTCCACTGCCACCTTTGATTTTGGTAGCCAGCTCCTGGGTAAGAGATGAGGATGGTTCATCCCTGCGTCACAGGAGGGGCGGGGGAGGTGTGGAGGGGGGCACGGGCCGGGCTAGGGCACACAGCGAGCCAGCCCTGAGTGGGAAAACTGGGACCTAGCTAGGCTCAGGGCTCCCGGCCAGATCCCCCTTCTCTGCTGTTGATCGCCTCAAAGACTCTCCCGTGGCCTGGTGCCCGGCAATAGGGCTTGTGCCTCCGAATTCCGCCGCGTGGAACGGACCCTCACGCTAAGCTGGCTTCAGAGGCAGGAAGAGGGCCCACGCGGGGGGCCGGTGGATGGGCCGGCGGGTGGCATCCGAGCGACCGCCGCTCCCGTGGGTCTGACGTCTGTCTCTCTTCCCGCCCTGGTTGGCAGCCTTCGGCCTGGGCGAGCTCCCCAACCTGCTGGGCCTCGTGGGGGCGCCGCCGGGCGATGGCGAGCGGAAGCGGCGGCACGCGAAGGCGGACGGCTACAGCATCGAGGTGCTGCTCGTGGTCGATGACTCGGTGGTGCGCTTCCACGGCAAGGAGCACGTGCAGAACTACGTCCTCACCCTCATGAACATCGTGAGTGTCCCCGCATCCTGGGCTGGACGGGGCGGGGCGCCGCGGGTCTGGGTCCCTGTGGCCCGGTTCTCTCGGGCCCGGTGTTCCCCGGGGGAGGCACTGCTGGCTCCTCGGCCCAGCGGCGAGACGGGCCTGAGCGGGCCTGCTGTCCCACCCCGGGCCGAGGCCGGTCTCCACTGTGCACACCTGTGCCTGCGGGGCCCCAGGCCATCGGCGCCAGCCCCTGGCAAGCTGGAACCCCCGGGGACAGTGGCTTCGGGGCTGGGATGCATTCAGAGCATCCCAGGGGGTGGTGGCGGCGGGGGGCTCACATGCCTTGGGGTTGCAGAGACTTTCCTGAGACGACTTATCTGCATTAAATGTCCGATCCCAGGTGGGAAGGCTGACCAGCTAGTTGTCAATCTGCCCCGGTGGGGGGGGGTCCCAGGCCCTGAAGGTGGGCCTTTGGTGTTCGCTGAGAACAGAACTGCTATTATTGCAGATTTAGGTCTTTGCCTCCATTGAGACGAGTTTCCAGAGCTTGAATCATCCCCTTCTTCTGGTACTCTTGGGGAGACCCCCTTACAAATGCAGCTCCCTTTATACCTGTCAGTGTCTCCCACAAAAGGGCAGTTTCCGCTGGGGTGTGCAGATCGCACATGTCCGCAGTTTCTTAAAAATAGCCAGCTTAAAATAATCAGTATGCCAAAGAAGCATCTCTTGGGGGTGACAAACCCTTCTGCCCTTCATTGTTCTTACGGCTCTGTTGTCTGTGTTTATGTAATTGCTCCTTGGTTTAAGCCCCCGAAGGTGAGGTCCTGAGATGGGGGCTTTGTCTTATACTTTTTTGAGCCCCAAGTGCACGGAGCACATGTCCGACTCCTGATAGGTGATGTGGAAGTGGGCCGTGTCTACAGGAGAGGCAGGGAGCCAGCATCCACTGAGAGGGAGCAGGAAGGCGCAGATTCACGTCTGCAATGCGGGTGTAAAGGAAAGCGGGGCTGGAAATCAGATCCAATTACAAAGGAGCCTCGGGCAGCGGAAAGTATTGCCCCCTTCTGTCCCTTAGGGAACCTGCGGTTTGGGACTCAAGGAGCAAAGGTTACCAGTTGGGGCTGTTGGGGAGGGAGGGAGGAGGACTATGAATATGGACACACCCACGTCCCTGGAGCGCCTGACCACCCACCCAGACTCTAGAGATTGCTGGCCTAACCTAAAGCCACACAGCCAGTACCAATCCCATCAGTAGGAGAGCCGGGTTAGGCCCTGGAGCCGGCAGGTGGAGAATGGGAGTGGCGGGGCGGGGTAGGGGCAGGGGGCAGGGGGCAGGAGAGGCCTGAGGGAGCCCTCAGATGCTGGGATCCTGGGTCCTGCATCCAGACTGAGGGCTGCAGACCCCAGGAGTGTGACCCTGTGAGCTAGGCCCTGTTCAGTCCCAGAATCCTTCAGGGTGCTAAAAGGTAATTTTCAGGAAAGGGTCAAGTCAGGACTCTCATACAGAAATCAAAACAGCCAAGTGTTAAAGGTTTTGCTTCACTCACTGATCAGTGAGAGAACCAGGCAAACGTGATAACGCTTTCAGAAGAGAGCTCAGAGAACGGAAACATTTATAATCAGGGATTTCGAAATGGAGGTGCAAACAGAGAACGGAGAAGAGAATTGGCTGTGTCCCAGGGCAGAGGACAAGACAGGATTGGCGCGTCCGTGGACAAGAACTGTGCGTTGCGGTTGTGTGTCGAGCTCTCAGTTGTAAAGCAGGTTCCGTGGACTCAGATTCAGATAAGGCTGAAAGGAGTGCGGTGGACAAGGCAGTTTCCACCAAAGCGCGCGTTATCATTATTCTCGCAGTTTGCGGCCTGGCCGGGGTCTCCAGTAGAGAGCCTGTCCCGTGGACGGCAGGGAGTCTGGTGGCCCATCTGACTTCCGGGCTGCGTCCCTGACCCTGGAGCTGGGAGGGTAGCAGCCCCGCTCTGGACGCACCCCTGGGTGTTGGCTGTGTGACCATCCAAGCAACGGAGTGGTGGAGGTCGTTGTGGAATCGTATAAGGAGATACAGTTTTCTGTAGAGCAAAGTATACTTTCGGAGCCGTTTTCCAAAGGCTCGCCCAGACTGAGCTGTGATTCCTTCAGAAGGCTCTCGTTGAATCCCTCCGATCTGGAGCTGTGTGGAGGGTGGTGGCGAATGCATGGGACGTGTCACCAAGTCCTTGGGGTTCCCGACGTGGAGGCCAGTCGCCCGGTAGTCCTCTCTCCCTGGCGTCTCTCCCCATGTCCTCTGAACTTTACTGGGGACTTTTATTGGAGAAAAGTAAGCCTGTGTCCCGTTTGGGCTCTCTTGACCTCGGACCCATGACTCGCAGCCTTGGCCGGGGAGCGCCTCTGCTTTGCCCGCCCCGAAACCTGTGCCCCGAGGGCGTGCCGTGGAGACTGCTGTTTCCAGAGGCTTGGTTCCCGTGCCTTCTCCACACAGCCTACCAGAAAGTAGGTGGGGAGAGTCAGTGCCTTGCAGGGGTTCCTGAATGCTGCTTGAGTCCGCCGCTCTGCTCGCTGCCGGCTTGCCCTATGGGATGTGGGAACAGAAGGGAGAGTTGAGGCAGAGCTTCTCCACCCCGCCAGGGCCTGTTCCTCTGGGGGAGGGAGGCTCACCGGGCTGAGGAGCCGTCGCGTGTAGACCCACAGCAGCCTCCGGGGGAGTGTGAGCCGGGGGCTCCTGACTTCCCAGGTGCAGCTGTGGCCGCGGAGGCGAGCGGCTGGGTGGCCGACCACCTCTCCTCCCGGGGGACCAGCAGCTCAGCCCGTCCGTCGTGTGGGAACTTTATTGGGCTGGGATGCTTGAAGCACTGATTTCCTGTGGGATTTCATGAAGCCGGTGAGAAGGGTGTCCCTGTGCTCTCCCCTTGGCGTACCTGCCTGCCTGCCCGTGACCATTTCTGATCCTGATCTGTGGGGCCGGGGCTGGCCTGGTAAGATCGGGGACAGATTCTGTTCCCGGGATGTGGGGTCCTACTGTGCTAGCCCCGGGGGAGGGGCCGAAGCCGCCAGTAAAACACCCTGAACCATGCGATCGGGCCCAGCTCGTGGGCGGTGCTCGGGGTGTCCCGTTGCTCACTTTCCCTTCAAGTTACCCTGGGGACGTGCTGCACATATTCAGGAAGCTGCAGATGGTGGCCCGACTCCCTCCTCTCTGCTCCTGACATGCTGGTGGGCCCCTGATGGACTACAGTTGCCCGTGCCTCAGTTTACCCAGCCGTACCAGGCCACTATCCTTGACGCTTCTTCAAATCTCAGGACCGGGGAACAATTTTGAGAGCTTTGAAACATAAGGAGCAGTTGTGTTCAGCATGTCGTGAGTGCCTGGGGTACGCCTAGGATGACAGACTTATTCTAGAAGCTTCGGTCTGGCTGCAAAAACAACCTCAGCCCGTGGAATGATTTGGGGGCAGTGCTGAAGGAGCTCAGAGGAGGCAGCCGTCCCTGTGGACTCGGGGGAGCGGATTTCTGAGGTGGTTTGGAGCTGAGCCAGCGTCAGGGCGGGGGTGGAGGGGTTTGGTGAGGTGGAGCATGCAGGCCGGGCGAGCATGCCCCCACGCACGGCGGGGTTGTGGATGCGGGAATGCGGGGACGGCGCCTGACAGGGGCACCGGGGTGGATTTGGGGGAGGAGCAGATGGGCCCCAGAGCCAGCCGAGGCGGTGACCGGCCCACGGGAAGACTCGGAAGACAGGGATTCTGAGCTTTCTCGAATATCACGGTATCATGCATGCCAGTACCTACCACGTGTCAGCACAGGGCTGCCAACTCTGGGGACAGGCGCCGTGAATCCTCACTGTGGCCTGATGCCAGCGCCATTCCTCTGCTGTGGCTCTGAGAAGCCAAGTGGCTCGGCTCAGACTAATAAGTGGCCGGGTTAGGATTCATACCCAGATCTGTCTGGTCCCGACGTTCGTGCTTTACCCCCCTTTGGTGCTGTGGGAGAACACGGGGCGAGCAGCTCTGAGGAGGAGGGCCGGGGAGGATCACAGGGCCCCGCCTGGAGGTAGGGACCTTGTTGCCTGCGCCCCCAAATGGATCTCCGTATCTGAGTCAGGATTCTGCGGCTTCACCCCTGGGCTGGCTGCCTGCTCTTGGCTCCTGGCTGCCGCTGGACGTGCCAGCCAGGGCCATGGAGAGAAGCGGGCACCGTCAGGGGTCCTCTCCTTGCCTGGGGCGACACACCGAACCTCTGGGGCAAGGCCTCCCCTGGACAGGGGGACCCTCCGAGGGCCCAGAGCCAGAGCAGAGGGAGGGCGAGGAGACAGAGAAGCCCTTTCGTTGGGCCTCCCCGAGCCAGCCTGCAGCGGGGCCCTTCTTGGCAGCCCACTCTGGGGGTGGTAGGCTCCTGCCCACCCTGCTCTCCACCCCACGGGGCCAGGCTGCCACCACAACGGTGCTGGACGTGGTTGCTGGAGAGACATTGCCTGGCGTCTCTGAGGGTGCTCCCCGCTCTGAGCTGCTTCGGGGCCCCTTCCGGGGGCCTCCCAGGTGCCCTGCTGGGAACGTGTGGTCCGGATGCCATCCGACCAGGGCCTTGGTGGCCTCAGCCTGGGAGGGTGGCCTTCTCTTGGCACATACTGTGTTAGATGTTCATCAGAAAGGCCGGGTTGGAGCACCACGAGAAACTACTTTCGTGCCGGGAGAGTGTTGCTTCGCCAGCGCATTTCCGTTCGGGGACATGCGAGCCTCCTCCCTGCTCACGGGAAGGACACACATCCTCCCCCTCCGTCTCCTGTGGCTCCTTTCTCCTCTCTCATCTGTCTTTTCAAAAAGCTTTCCAGTACTTTTTTAGGGCACTCAGAGACCCCCCAACTAAAAGCAAAAATCTTCTTACTTTAGGGTCGCAATGTTGCCTCCCAGGAGACGCTTGGGGAGGTTTGGGGATATTTTTGGGGTGTCCCAGCTGGAGGGGATGGGAGGCTTCTGACATCCCCCAGGAGCCTGCGCTTTGCTGCTTAACATCCTACAGTGCACGGGACGCCCCCAGCCTGCGTAATCCTGAGGTGTTAGCTCCAGTCCCCCACATGCTGGCATTTGCTTTTGCAGAGTAGGCTCCCTGGGCAGAGAACGGTGCTTCTCACAAAAGCACGAATGCTGGGGTTCTGAGCGCTAATAACAATGAGCATCCATCACTGCGGGGAGAGCGTTGTGGTCGGCAGAGCGTTTTCATGCCAGGCATCTTCCCGTATGGGAGGTCACACTCCTGAAATCCTATTCCTGGGCCGGCCTGATGGACCTGCCCTCACCTCCCAAAGTGGGAAGCAGAAGTTCTAAACCAGCCAAGAGGTGCCGCTGATTGATCGCATCCAGGTTTCAGGCCCTGTTCCAGACGCTTGACATTGGCCTCACCTTCTGTTCTCGGGGCTTCTCTGCAAGGTTGGTTTGTCTACACTCGGATGAGAGAGTTGGGCTCGGTGGGGTGAGTTCGTGGGCAGTTCAGGTCTTTCCAGGTCTCCACCGGGCCTCTCTTCACTCTGCAGCAGGCTGACCTGGGACAGAGAGGCTGCTGTGTTTTGGAGACAGGTCGTGGGGGGGACGTGCTGAGCACTGGGGACCCGTGAAGGGGGCTCTGTGGGGCCGGGTGGTCCGTCCCCGTGTGCCCTGCAGCCCTCCTGCCCGAGCAGCCAGCCTGTGAGGTGGGCTGAGTGGCCGAGGGGCTCAGACCAGCCTGCGGGCCCCGGGAGCCTTGAAGGGACCATGCTGGTCCAAGGCAGCCAGAAGCCCCGCTTGTAGCCCGCACCAGCCCTTGGAAATACAGGGCCGTGGTCATGAACTTGAGGGGAGAAGATGGAGCAGCTGAGCCTGCAGCAAGGGAGAAAAGAATCAGAAAATTTGATGCAATCCTCCCACCACTCAGAGAGCGGCCTCAACCTCCGAGATCTCGCTGGGGACCTCAGAGGCAGGGCCCGCCTGCGGGGAGCGGGAGTGAGCGCAGTGCACTGGTCAGCACTCAGCGTCCTGCCCGGGGGAACCCGGGGCCCGGCTCGCTACCGCCTGGGTCAGCCCTGCGCTGGGGGCGGCCGCAGAGGATTACTGATACACACCCCCCCAGACTGTGCACACAGCCCAGAGAGAGGGCGTGTCTCCATGCACGTGCGTGTGCAAGCGCCCACATCTGGCCATCTGTGTGTGTGTAGATACGTGTACCGAATCAGGTGCACACACAGAGGAGTCCACACATCAAGTGTGGACACATCCTTAGAATATTTCATCAAAATTGAACCCATTGATTGTCAGATGCTCAATTATTTTACGTAGCTAAGACACAGAAAAAGTGGGGCACCTGGGTGACTGGGTTGGTTAAGTATCTGACTCTTGGTTTTGGCTCAGGTCATGATCTCGGGGTCCCGGGACTGAGCCCTGTGTCGGGCTCTGTGCTTGGCAGGGAGTCTACTTCTGGATCTCTCTGCCTCTGCCCCTCCCCCTGCTCTCATGCTCTCTTTCTCTCTAAAATAAATAAATAAATCTTAAAAAACCCCACAAAAACCCAAAGTACTACCTATTTAACTCTGATAATGATGTTTCCTTATCACTTTGATTTTTTATTTGTACGTTTCGGAAGAGCTCTTTTAACTTGATTGAGACTTAGGTATTTATCACGTATTACTTGTGTACATACGTAGACGTGACGGTGGGATAGTAAGGTGTTCCCTTTGCTTCTTCTGTTCGGAGTGTTCCTTGTCCAAGTCCCTTTCTGCGCAGCATTGCCCCCTGTGCCATCTGGAGTATGGGCGAGGCTGCAGGCGGGTCCCAGTCTTATCTTTGGGATCCCCTCCAAGCTGGGAACCTGTTCTGCAAGCTTTGAAAGTGGGTGTCATCTTGATTTTACTGGAAGGTGGCAGTGGAGGTTTTCAGACAGCCGGGACTCCCATTCCTTCCTCAGATAGCCCCTAAACGGTCCACTGCCGGCAATGGCAAGGGGTTGCGGTGTCCCGGGAAGCCCCCAGGAACAACGTGAGATCCTTGCTCGCACGGGCAGTGACACCATGCTGTAACTGCGCCCCACCCGCCGCGGTTGCAAACGGGGGAAGGAGAGCGTCTGAGACACACGCGGGGCGGTGGCAGTTGGAGCGCCTGGTCGACGGAGTGGCTGCGTCCCCTCCTGTTGGAAGGGTTGGGACTGGGGGGAAGAAGGGCCGGTCCCAGGGCCTGGGCCTGAGAAAGGGCAGGACAGGAGATTGTGGCCAGGCCTCTCTTCCCAGCGGGGCTGCCCCCATTCCGTTCAGGTTCAGAGCTGTAAGTGACCCGGGAAGGCGCGCGAGCAGAGTCTGGACTTGAACTCTGACGGCGGCGCTGTGCTCGGGCCGGCTTCACCATCGCTGCAGGCCCGCTCTTCTCCACTCAGAAGAGGATGACATGTCACGCTCCTTAGAGCTCCTGCGAGGAATGGCTGACCCTTAGAACCGGAGCGGAGGGTGTCCAAGATAAGCATCCCGTAGTACCAGAAAGGAAGGAAGTGCTCAGCAAACCCCACCAAACACCCCAGAACCGGCAGTGAGGGTGTGTTAAAGGGGCGCAGAGCCAACTCAGAGAGCTCCCCGGGGCCAAAGCTGGGGCAATTTGTGCAACAAAATTGATAATGTAGCATTGAATTATAACCCAGAGGATAAAATCCATGTCCGCGGGTTCATACTGATAAATAAAGGACAGAATAAACAAACAGAGGAGATGTGGAGAATTCCAAATAATTGATGTGGATACTCTGTCCCCAGGAAGTGGATTTGAACTCCCACTGCTGCAGTGGGGCCATCGGGGGAAACCAGGGAAATCTGAAACAAACGTGGGCTTTCATTAATAATAACGTGTTCTGTTGGTTCAGTCGTTGTGACAAATGTACCGTGGTCACGGCAGACGTTAATCATAGGAGAATCAGGGCGCGGGGCCCTCGGAAGTCCTCTGGACTCTGCGGCCAGCTTTTCTGGAAATCTAAAGCTGTTCTAAAACCGAAAATATACTAACTAGAAAGAAAAGAACGGATAGTACTTCCTTCCGGGCAGGTGGCTGGGCGGGTCCCGGGAGGTGGGTGGGGGCTGTGGCTGCATCAGCCCTTGGGTGGCCGTTCGTGTCCTCTCCTGTTTGAGCAGGGGGTGGGCTTGAGACCTCAGGGTTGCGCTTTCCCAGCTCGGCGCCTCCCTGCCTGGGACCCGGGGGCACCTGGCTGATCGGGCAGGTCCCTGCTGCTTCCGACAGAGCTGCTCGGGAGCCGTGTTCCCTAGCAGTGTGGAAACGCGGGGCTGGAACGGGGACCATTCTGCGCTGGACCCCATCTCTGCACGGACAAGGAGAAGCCCATCGTGGCCTGGTCCGGAAGGGAAGGCTGCCAGCTGCCCTCCCGTGGGCTCCCCCCGGGGCCTAGCTCTTCCCCCCCCCAGCCCTAGACAGAGGCCCAGGCATTTCTGCTGTCGCCACCCAGAGTCTGACCCTCCTTCGGACAGGAAAGCAGATGCAGAGCTCCCACTCCCCATTGACCCTCTTTTCCTTCTTCCTGCTCCCTGGCCTTGGCCACAAAGCTCCCGCCACGCCTCCCCCCTGCCCCGGAGGCCTGCCCATACTTACAGGAGAACAGGGAAGGGGCTCTTGCTGCCACTCCCTGCCTGACCGCGTTGATGTTTCCTGGGGGTGGGAACCCACTTTCCCATCTTCTCTCCCACGCCAGAGAAAGCCCACTCCAGCCGGCCTGCCCCAGGGGCTGGTTCTGGAAAGCAGCTGCGTTCTCGTGGCTAAGAGTCACAAGGATCTGAACGTCAGTCTGAGCCTTCCCACATTCCAGCTGGTGGCCTTGGGCGAATGACTCAGCCTCTCTGAGCCCCGGCTTTCCCACCGGTGAAATGGGAACAAGTCCTCTCTCCATAAGGTTGGTGTGAGGTTGTGTGCAAGCCCCCAGCACGGTGCCTGGCACGTAGTAGGTGTTCAGTGATCAGCAGCTCTCCCTCCAGCCCTACTGGTTTCTAGCTTCTGCTGTGTTAGCGCGTAGCTTCTCCCTTCTCTTTTGTCTCCCCTCGGCCAGAGAGAGGCCTGACCTTTGCTTGTTTTTCTGCTGCATACCCAGTGGCCGTCCCAAGCCGACACGTGATGTGGAGCCCTAACCCGGGGGTCTTGGCAGATAACGTTGAACTTGGCTGAGGTGGGGGAGCAAGGAGACCAGACACAGCGTTCTCTTCTGCCCTGTGGGTGTGCCTGGCTGCTGTCTCACTGGGGCCCACTACCACGGGAAGCGCTTCCTGGTCTCCCCAGAGCTGGCGCCCTGGCCTGACCCCTGGCATGTGGGAGGCAGCCGTGGAGGGCAGAGGCTGACAGAGCCAGTTCTTGTGTGCCCAGCCAGACCAGAGCCTGTGAGGGAGCCGCCTGTGGGTGTGTTCCAGTGGCCTCTCAGGTAGCTGGGCCTCCTGCCTGTGGTTCCAGCACCCTCCGGCTCATGGCTGTGGCTGGGACCTGCGTGCCAGGCGGCTTCTGCGGTTCTGGGTGGACACGGCAGCCCCGTCCAGCCGCCTCCCTGTCCCGTGCAAGCGGTCAGGACAGCTTCAGCTGAATCCAAGCCCTGCGGTCCTACGCAAGGGCTGGGGCTGATCGGGGAGTGTGCAAGTGAGCGTGCCAGGGCCCCAGAGATGGGCCAGACCAGGGGATCTGGAATGGCAGGGCCAACCCCACCTTTTTCTTTTTTTTAAATGAGGGAATAAGGTTGTAAAATAGACTGAGTTTATTTTTAGCAGCCTTATGTGGTATAAGAAAAGACTAGACCATCATTCATGGTTGAACGGTGCTTTCCCCCCTGAGAACTATTCATCCCCTCTTGTGCCACCTTTTGGGGATCGCTTTGCATCTTCCATTGCTGCAGACCCCTCGATGGGGTCTGTGTAACTGTCTCGGCTTCTGTTTCCTTCATAATGTCTTCTTTCATCACGGTTCTGAAAAGCTGGTTTCCGGGGCCCAGGAACGTGGGCGGGCGGGTTCTTTATCTTGCTGCTTTGATGGTGTTACTTCAGCGTCTCCCCTTGTCACTGTTGAAAACCAACTCCTAACCAGATGGCCCTTCCTTGGCAAGTGGCCTGTCCCGTCTCTTCTTGCCGCCCGGAAGGTTTTGTCTGTGACTGACATGAGCGCAGGTCCCCCAGAGACCATGGTCACCGTCTCGCCCCAGGAACGGGGGTGCTATGCTCAGTGGGACTTCCAGAGAGAGACTTGAGGCCAGTGGGGGAGGCAGGCGGGAAGGCTGAGTGGGGCTCATGGCACCCAGAATCTTCCAACCGGCTAGCGCACGCGTTGCCGGAAGTGTGCAAGCATGAGCTGGGAAGAAATGCTCCATCCCGGGTGGGGCCGGCCTCAGCGTCCTTGATTCCCACTGGCCTCGGGGCTCTCTCGATGGCTCCATGGGGTTCCTGCTTTTCTTTCCCCTCCGCAAAACGTCTGCCCATCTCTTCCAAAGGGCCCGCAGCCCTCTCGGGCAAGGCTGGTTCTGGGTCCTCCAGCAAGCCCTCCCTGCCCCCTCCGGCCCGTGTATACCCCACCTCCCTTTCCCCAACTCCCGGGGTCCGGGTCCACCAGTCGCCTGAAACATTGGGTCGCTAGATTATTTCAGAGCGCTGCGCTGTGCTGAGCAAGGTCTCTCTGGATGGAGAGACCTTGTCTCTGTCCCTTTCTGCTTGCTCAGTATTGCATTTAGGCCAGTTACGCAGGAGTGGGAGGCGGCATCAGGAGGCCCCACTCAGTCCCCACCAGTGTTGGACACTCGGGCTCTGATTCTCCCTCCTGTTCAGAGAGGCGGTAGCCCCCTCCCCCTTCCCACGTGAGGCCCTCCCAGGGTCCTGGGCTGGAGATGCCAGTCATTGGAGCAGGAGTCATTGGAGGCTTTGATGGGTGGGTTTGGGCTGCTGAGTGTGGGGACAGCCCTGAACGATATGGCCAGATCCTGGCGGCAGTCTGCCTGGCCCACTTAGGAGCGAGACAGAGCAGGAAGACAATGGCCTTGA
Organism: Ailurus styani; assembly: GCA_002007465.1. Lineage (NCBI taxonomy): Eukaryota > Metazoa > Chordata > Mammalia > Carnivora > Ailuridae > Ailurus > Ailurus styani. The sequence continues at coordinate 4,350,844 of LNAC01000047.1, read as the reverse complement.
GAATTTCCAGATGCCCAGAGGCCCTGCAGATGCCTCCACCCAAGCATTCCAGGGACCGCTCTCTTTTCCGGCCCCGGGGCAGCCGGTGGGTTTACACGTGTCCATGTGCGGCGCAGATGCGTCTTTGGTGTGCGTGCTTACAGGGCACGTCAGGGCATCCGAGGCACTGACCACGCCCCATCTAGAAGGAAGGCCACGTTCCAGTTGGAGGGGCTGAGGTGTGAAGGTCATGTAAGACTTATCTTGATGATGATGATTTCATCAGAAATGATGATGATTTCAGATTTCAGCAGAAGGGCAAAGGATTCTTAGGTTGGAATTCTGTTAGCGAGAAAATGCATGTGTGGCCGCTTGCCGCCCGCCGCCGTGGAGCCCCCCTCCACCACACAGTTCTCCTAGGATGAGTCAGGGGCACCTAGGTTGAGATGGACGTCATTCTTTCCACATTTGGGCCCTCTGCCCCCCTGATGTGTGCTGGGAAGCGGAGGAGGGTGGAAGGCAGTGCCGCCGCCCATTGGATTTTCCGGCATTCCCTGTGCTGGGGGGTCGGGGGGTAGGGGGCCTGTGTTCCATGGCAGGGGCTGGTCTTTGGTCTCAGTTGGGTCCAGACATGGGTGCCAGGTAGGCCCTGGTGGAAGGAAGCGGGGCACAGTCTGCTCTGGAGTCTGCATGCTCCCGAGTTGGGGCAGCTGCCTGTTCTGGGGGAGCAGGCGGGGGGCTGTGTGGCGCACCTGGCCTTGGCTGACCTAGACCTGCTGTGTCTTTGGCTGGCCTAGGAGCAGGCCTCCAGTCGCCTCCTGGCTTTCCCCTCCCTGTGGGACTCTCACGTACAGGCTTGGCAGCGCTGTTCCTCTCCATTGGGTAGACATTGGGTCGACATCCCTTTGTGGGTTGTAGGCTGTTTCCTTTGCTCATGGGCTGAAGTGGGGAGAACAGGGCCACATATGAAACGGCCCCCGGCTCCCGGGAAGACATGCGGGCAGGAGTCAAAGGCTGGGACCCACTTCTGCCTCTCTGTGTGTGTGGCCCACTCATTGTTCCCAGATGTGGAGTTGGCATGAGAGGTCCACATGCCAGCCCTGTGGTGGCCACTATGATCCCCATTCTACAGAAACAGAAACAGGTCCTAAGGAATTTCCCGCTGTGCCCTGAGCCCCCCAGTGACCACCAGGGAAGAGGCAGGATTTGAACCCAGGACTCTGGCCCCACTAGCTGCATTGCTTTACCAGTGCTGTGTGTTGACATTGACTTGCTAAGCAAGTCATTCCTCTCTGGGATTATATCCAGCTAGGTGATCAGTTACGTAAGTCATGGTCCATCACACCCAGACATTGGCAGTGATGTTTTTAAATATGCGGAATGATGTTTCATGAAAAAGCAACATGTAAACAGTACATTCAGTATGATTACAATTTTGTAAAATGAGCCCACGCGTGCACGCACACACGCATACAAACACACACACACAGACATGGCGAGAAGCATGGTAACTGTTATCCTACACCTATCTGGCCGATGGACGATTTTCTTCTTTCACCTTTTTTTTGTACTTTTCAAAGTTCATAGGGCGAAATGTCTTCAGAAAAAACAGCTGGAATTGTTCAAGGAGCATCCTCAGGAGATGGACACTCAGGGGAGAGGGCGCTCCCTGTCCTTGGGGGTGGACAGGCCGAGGTTTGTCCATCTGTCATGGTCAATGTTTCAGGATGTCCTGATTGGGGGGGTGGAGAGGACAGCATTCTTTGGTGGACTGTGCCTGGCACGGCCCCACGGGTCCCTGAGCCTATGGGAGAAGGGAAATTTCTGAAGCCATGCTCCTCAAACTTGACCATGGCCGAGAATCCCTGGGGATTGTGGTCACTTCGAAAGTCACATCTCTGACTTTGGGAGGTGGGCCTGAGACTCTACATTTCCAAGACCCTCTCTGCTTTCCCTTGGACCTGCCCTGGAAAAGTTCCCCGGGCCCTGAAGAACAGACAGCTCCAGTGGTGACCGGAGAGGTACACACAGCATTGTGAGGATGAGCGACCTGGGCCGGGTGCATTTGTGGAATGACCCTGCCCAGCCGTGGAAAGATGAGTCTTTGTCAAAGGGCTGAGTCTGTGGCCAGGGCCCCCTCATACTTGGCTTCATGGAGAAAGTGCTCATGTGGAACCAGGAGGCCAGGATCCGAATCCCAGCTCTGCTGCTCTTTAGCTGCGTGTCCTTGGGAAGGCCATTTTGCCTCTCTCTGCCTCAGTTTCTTCGTTGGTACAGTAGGGATAAGAATGCTGCCTGCAAAGACCGTGGTGAGGATGGGCTGGGATAATGTGGATCAGGTACCTGACTCAGGTCCTGCTCTGTGGTTGGCTCTGAACTCACGCTTCCCCTTAAATTGCTTGCTTGCTTCTCCTGGCAGGTGGATGAGATTTACCACGATGAGTCACTGGGGACCCACATAAACATCGCTCTGGTCCGCTTGATCATGGTTGGCTACCGACAGGTAACTCCCCCCCCCCCACAGGCAGGGTTTGGGGGGAGAAGGGGTGTGGGGCTGGTGCATTGGACTGACTCCGGGGTAGGGTGACGTTGGTCAGCGTCTAAGAAGCATTTTGTTTCCAGAATCAGAACCCTGAGACCGTTAGAACCGAGGCTTTAGGAGCAGGGGCATTTGGGGGCGTTATCTAGGGACTGGGGATCCCTCCAAACTCCTAAACGGATGGTCCTACAGCCTTCCAGCTGGCGATCCCTCTTCCTGAGGAACCGAAGCGGAGATGGGCTCAGAGCAGGGCAGTGACCGAGACAGGACCTGCTCTGGTTGGGTGCTGGGGCCCTGGGCTCTGCAGTCTTAGACTGGCCTCATTCTGCCCTGGATGGGGTGGCAACGGAGCATTCTCCCAGGGGCTATGTGAGGATAAAATGAGACCGTAAAGCCTAGAAGTGCTCGGCCCAACACCTGCCTTGCAAGTCAGTCGAGGGATGAGCATGCATGTTGAGTGGTCAGCAGACAGGTGGCCCAGCACAGGGCCTGAACTAGGAGGGCTGTGTGCCAGTGGCTGGAGTCAGGGCTCCTGAGGACTGGGTGCCCGCCTTGCAGTCCCGTGGGCCTCAGTGTCCTCTGCTGGTGGGAAGGGTCTGCGGTCTGCCCCCGCTGCAGTCTGAGGCCTGCGGCGACGGCCCCTCTGCTGACGCTCTTGGCCCCTGCAGTCTCTGAGCCTGATCGAGCGTGGGAACCCCTCCCGCAGCCTGGAGCAGGTGTGTCGCTGGGCGCACTCTCAGCAGCGCCAGGACCCCAGCCACGCGGAGCACCATGACCACGTGGTCTTCCTCACCCGCCAGGACTTCGGGCCCTCAGGTACGCCAGGTACTGTATTAGCTGTGGCCAGGTGTGTGCAGCCGAAGGGCCAGGGCCCAGGCTCTGCACGGGTTCTTTGAGCCACGGCCAGGCGGTTCGAGGGCCCAGGCTCCCTGTCAACAGAGAGAGTCCTGGGACTCTGGAGAGAGGACCTGGCCGGACAGGTAGGGAAGCTTGAAGTGGTTTCTTGGGGACCAGGGGAAGTGAATGGTCCCCATTCTGGGCCCCGCGGTCTTGGTTGAGCCTGCGGGCGGCTGTGAGTGGTATGTGTTTGTTGACTGACCAACTGACTGGCTGGCTGGAGGGACATGCTGTGCAAGTCGGGTGTGTGCGGGCTTGGGGCATCTGGAAATCTCACTGCCTTGATCAGAGGAGGGGGTGACAGAGGCCTGGAAGCTGTGGGCCCTGAGGGGAGCTGAAGAGCTTTACTATGTGGGAGCAGCTGGCCTCAGGTAGCTCTACTCTTGGGGGCGGGGGGTGGACTTTGCAAAGATCCTCCGTCCTCCAGACACTCTCTGGCAGTGACCACGTCAGCATGTCCCTACAGTGGCTGGCTGGGGCCAGACCTTGTTGAGTCCTGCCTCACCTTCCTGTGACCTCTGTCTGCCCTCTCTGCCCTCTCTGCCCCCACCCCGGCAGGGTACGCACCTGTCACCGGCATGTGCCACCCCCTGAGAAGCTGCACCCTCAACCACGAGGACGGCTTCTCCTCAGCCTTCGTGGTGGCCCACGAGACTGGCCACGTGTAAGTGTGCGGAAGCAGTGCGGGGAGGGCAGCTGTGCTGTGAGCTCCGAGGAGTTCCGTGGGGGCGGGTGGCGTCGTCCCAGATGGGGCCCCTGTCCCAGTGCTCTGGGAGATGCCGGGGGAGTTGCCCATGCACTGAGGCCCAGCCGTGATGAGCCGGGCGCCCAGGGGCCCCCATGGCGATTCTGGGCCTGCCTTGGTCAAGCCCCAGGCCACGGAAAACCTGATGTGGCCCCGCTCTTGGGCAGATGGATGCCGTGTCCCATCCCAGGCAGTGGTCTGTTCTCTGGATGGTCTCTATCCCTCATCCCGTCCTTAACTCGAGGCCCTTCCGAGACTGTCCCGGCCCACACCGCTGCTCGGTGGCTTCCACTGCAGGGCTGGCTCCAGCCCATCGGAAACAGGCACTCAGAGCCTCAGGCCCCGGGCCAGGCTGGCGGCTGGCTTGCTCGGTCTTTGGACCTGGATTTTATTTAGAGCATATCCGTTTCATGCATTTAACCAATATTTCTTGAGCACCACTGTGCGCCAGGCCCTGTGGTAGGAATGGACTGCAGTGGAGAACAGGCCAGAGAGGGTCCATTCCGGGAGAACGCAAATCCACCGCTGGTGTCCATGTTGTCCTTTGGTAACGTGCACCGGCTCAGTTGTGCCTCTGGGCCTCGTCTGCCCACTGGGCAGAACTGAGGGACACATTCATGGCCTCTCCCCAGCGCACGCACGTGGAGTGAGGGCTCCTTCCTGCAGGTGGAAGGACCTGGGGGGGATGGGGGGCCAGCCCGGAGGGGGTCTGCCCCCTGCTGTCTGCCGCACCCCTCTCCACGCCAGCCCTCACCGCCCCGGAGGCCCGTGTGGACTCCATGCCAGCTCCGCCCCTCACTGGGGCCCCAGCTTCCTCCTCTCCCGTGTGGAGGCGGACGTGCAGGAAACCTCAGGGGGTTTCCTTGTGTCCCGGAGGCCCATGGGCCCACGTATTTTAGAGCCGGGAGTTTGTCCCAGGCGACGCCGCTACCTGGGAGTATTTGAGAGTTTAGAGCTTCTGGGCTTTGGCATTCAATACTAATGATAAAAAAACAGACTTTACAATTTAAACTATCACTGTGGTAGGCGTACCATGTCTAAAGCCCCGTGCTCAGTACTCCGGGGTCTTGGAGAAGCTTAAAAGCTGGCATGGAGACGCTCAGGAAGTGGGATTGAACTGACCCAAATGAGAGAGACCTGGTCGTTACCTTGCAGGCCTTGGGTCTAGTGTGGAGACGGGGAGGGCATGCGAGTTGCTAGTGACGGGACAGGGGGCTTCTGCCCTGGGAGGTCAGCCCTCAGGCGGGAGGCCAGGGAGCATGTCCCGGGTAGGAGTGGGGCTTGAGCTGGCCTCGAACCCGTGAGGGTGTGGCTGGGGTTTGAGGAGGGCACAGGAGGGCAGAATGAGTCCAGCCCCACTGGGGAGCAGGGTGGGGCTTCAGCTCCCATCCAGAGGTCTGGTCCTCGCCCCTGCACGGTGGGGAAACTGAGGCCGGGAGGAAAAATCTGAAGCCGGGTCAGGGCATGCCCTCCCGTTGCTGGCCCGCCCGCCTGCCTGCACAGGGACCGGCTCCCTGGCGTGACTCGGGGCTCCCTTCTGTACCCCACCCCTGCCCTCCAGGCTCGGCATGGAGCACGATGGTCAGGGGAACGGCTGCGCCGACGAGACCAGCCTGGGCAGCGTCATGGCGCCCTTGGTGCAGGCTGCCTTCCACCGCTTCCACTGGTCCCGCTGCAGCAAAGTGGAACTCAGCCGCTACCTCCCGTAGGTCACCTCCACCTCCGGGCTGGGGACGGGGAGCATGCTGCCTGTCACTCCATCTCCCCTTGTCCTCCAGCCATCTCCGCCCTTGACACGCGCTCGATTCCTAGCGTTGCTGCTTAGCTCCTGGACCTCCAGGGACATTGAGGCCAAGGACAAGCTTTAGACTCAGGAGCTCAAGGCCAAGAGTGGGTGCAGAGTGGATGTGGGTGGGGCAGGTGTGGGCGGAGATGCCGTCACTAACCTCAGGCGGCAGCTGGCCAGGGCCCCGAGCACGTCCTGTGAGGTGGACTGCTGCTCCTTCCCTCAGAGCAGTGAGCCCTCCGATTGTCTGGGAACCGGCCTTCCTCCCAGGAAGACACGTCGCCTAGCCAAAGGCAGCAGGGGCTGGTTCCTGCCGGCCCTCTTTGCTCCTTAAACCCCCGCCTCCAGAAAAGGAGAGCATGGGAATTCCCGCCTCAGCCTGGCTCACCTCCTTGTGTCTGCCGGCAGCTCCTACGACTGCCTCCTCGATGACCCGTTTGCGCCCGCCTGGCCCCGGCCCCCGGAGCTGCCGGGCATTGACTACTCAATGGACGAGCAGTGCCGCTTTGACTTTGGCTCTGGTTACCACACCTGCTCTGCGGTGAGTTCCCGCCGGCCTCTGCCTGCTGGGGTGCCCGGGCCGTGTCCTCTCGTGACCCCGGCTGGGCCTCCACGGAGCTGGGCAGGTGGCCTAGTGATGGGCCCCGCAGGCTTGGTGCCACCTGCCGTGGGAGGGATGCAGGGTGACCAGGGCCCGGGCCTGCCTCCTTCTGCTTCGTACCTGCCGCACCCAGTCCCGACTTTCGGGGCAGGTGCGCGCCATGGCTGGAGGGTGCTTTAGTCCTGGGAAAAATGGAACAGAGTAGAACAGAGAGAGCAGGTGGCTGATGGGGTCCTGGCTGGGCCGGTTGCTGGGGAGCTTATCTGCAGGGCAGTCCCTCTGTCAGATCGGGTGCTGGGCCCTGGCCTGCTGGAGGACTAGCTGCCTCCATCTGCCCTTCAGGGATTTGATAGGATGTTTTGGGCCGATTTGTCACCCTAGTGAAGATCTCCTGTGTCCCGACATAATCTCTCTCCGGAGGGTCAATTGCATGCTCCCCCCTCCTCACCCCATGCTTAGGAGATCGATACAAGGGAGCAGAGCCCTTCCGTTCCCTGCAGGACAGGGCAGGGGGGAGCCTGGCTCTGGGAAGCCCCCCCAGGAGAGAATCGAACAGCCGCTGGCTGGGGCCCAGGCAGAGGCTTACATCCTGCAGGACCAGGAGTCCCGGCATATGGTCACCTTCCTACTACTCAGGCCACATGGGGACATAGGGTCTCTGAGCTAGACGGGGAGAAAGCCTGGGATGTGGGATTTCAGGGCTCCCAAGGGCTGTATCTGTGACACTGGTGTGGCTGGCAGGGGATCATAGGAGAGAACGACCTGGGCTCTCCTGGACAGCTTGAGACAGGAGGTCACCAACATCTGGCATGGCCTGGTGAGACCAGAGTGGCCGTGCCTGTGTGCCTTGGGGTCTGGGCTAGACCAGCAGCCCCTTGAAGGCCCTGATGTGCATCCCCAGAGCCTTAAACCGTAGTCCCTGCCCAGTGGCACGGCGGCTTCTGCAAAGGCGGGGAGGGAGGCCTGGGGGAGCAACAAAGGGAGTGTGGGCTGTGGCCTGCCAGAGACAGGAGGGGTCCCTGGAGGCCATTGGAGTGGGGTCTGGTTTGAGGGCGTGGACCCTCCTGCCTCCCTGACCGTGTTCCTGCCCCAGTGTCTGCCACAGCCCTTCCCGCTCTCCGTCACTGCTCTTTGCCACCCCGCCCCCCACCCGGACAACTTGGAACCTTAGTGCCAATGTGGTGGGTGGCCGCTCTCCCCTTCCACGCAGTTCCAGACCTTCGAGCCCTGTAAGCAGCTGTGGTGCAGCCGTCCCGACAACCCGTACTTCTGCAAGACCAAGAAGGGGCCCCCCCTGGACGGGACCGAGTGTGCACCTGGCCAGGTACTTGGGGCCCGGGGCTGCGGCAGGACTGTGCGGGTCCCTGGGAGCCCCCGCCCCCCAGGCGTGGGTGTGCAAGAGGCGTGCACGGAGCACCCCCCCTTAGTGAACTCATATGTTTACACCCTCCCTCCCACACCACAGTCGCCTGCTTCCTCCGTGTGCAGAGCTTGGCATTCTCTTGCAGCCCTTCTGGCAGGAAGGCTTACTCCCATTTCACAGATGAGAAGACAGCACAGCAGGCAGGCAGGCGAAGGAACGTGGGGAGTTAAAGAAGGGGTGAGGGAAGACTCCAGGTGTCCGGCCTGCCCTCCCCGGCCCGCCACGCCCTTTCTCCCACATGCGTTGCCTCCCCTGCCCCAGACCCATCCTTTCACATGTGTGCTGGTGTGTGTTTGCCCCCTTGAGCATGTGTGCGTGTCAAGGCTTCATTTGTCCCGGGGGCCTCGCGGCTGGGGCTGAGGGCCCTGACCTGGGGTCTGAAGCCCACCTCTGCTCTCTTGCTGACCTCGAGCCCGATCTCTGTGCTGCCCGTGGGTCATTTATGGTGCTTCTCTGGGTCCTGGCGACCCCTGATCAAGTGGCCTTCCCATTCCTCAGGTGGTTCTGAAGTCATGGGAGAGCCAAGGGTGGAAGCAGGGCACTGAGAGAGGCCACAGGCTTATTCAGCATCAGCTGGGAGCCCCGCCACGAGACCTGCCCCCTAGCCTGCCCTCTGCCCTTGGCCCTCGGCCCTCACCAGGCTCCACCCACCCAGCGCATATGTGGGGGGGGGGGTCTGCCCCTTCACAGATGGTTGGGCCTCCCCATGGCCTTGCATGGGCCCAGTGGGCTCCACACCTGGCGGGCTCTTACCCTGGAGACTCAGTATACCTGCTCCAGGTGCTTCCAGAGTTCCAGGTTCTTCCATCACCATTTTACGTGATGGTTAATCCATGGCCCTCAGTTTGGGCTTCGTATTGGGACTGTCTAGGGAGCTTTCCAAGTCCCCACCCCCCAGGACGGGGAGTGACTTGTAGATGAGCATGAAAGATCACTTTGGGGTGATGGAAATGTTCTAGAATTGGATGTGGCGACAGTTGCACAAGCTGTAAGTTGTGAAAAGTCACTGACTTATACCCTTGACCTGGGCGATGTTTATGATACGTGAAGTATCTGCTGCGTCTTTAAAAAAATCCCTACCCCTTGGGGGATCTGGGGGGCTCACTCATTAAGTGTCTGCCTTCGGCTCAGGTCATGATCCTGGGGTCCTGGGGTCGAGCCCCACATCGGGCTCCGTGTTCAGCGGGAAGCCTGCTTCTCCCTCTCCCACTCCCCCTGCTTGTGTTCCCTCTCTAGCTGTCTCTGTCAAATAAATAAATAAAATCTTAAAATAAAATAAATCCCTACCCCTAGAGATCCTGATTCAGTTGATCTGGGATGGAGTGAAGGCATCTGGAGTTTTAAAAGATCCCCAGGTGACTCCAAGTCTGAGAACCACTCAGTTATCTCTTGAAAAAGACCCAGGGAGCTTTGCTGTATTTCTCACATGCTGTCCTGCAGAAGGGAAGGGAGTCACTTTGGCTTAGCTCACCTTTGTGCCTGGCCCCGAGCTAGGGCCTTTGTAGGTGTTCTTGCTTTCTGTTCTTAGAACAGTCCCATTTAATAGGTGAGCGCACTGAGGCTCAGCAAGGGGAAGTCATGCCAAAGCCACACACGGCTAGTGATGGCTGAGCTGGGATTCAAACCTAGGCCTCTTGGACTCGATTCAAATACTCCCTCCATTTGTGCATGGATAGACCTCCCTGTGGGCCTGGCTTGCCTCCCACAAACACACCTGCCTGTGGCCCCTGCAAGGGGATTTCGAGTTATAGAGTCAAGATCAACCCTAGATAGCATGGAAAGATTGTGTCTTCTATCCCCAATCAGCTCTTTTTTTCTCTCCAGCAGTGGTAAACCGACTGACCGCACAGTTACTATCTTCATTGATAATAACGTCTGCCACTTTGGAGGGCTGTGTGTGCTAGGCAGGGCCGCCTTGAAGGCTCCCAGCAGCCCCGTGGGTGGGTGCTATTATCCACACTGTACAGTGGAGGGTTAGGCTCAGAAAGGGGAGCCCTCTGCTGAAGATCACTCGACTCATGGTAGGGGTGGGATTCTGTGCATCCCTGAGGCTTGTGCTCTTAACGTCCCTTTCTCTGGGCTCACCTGGGGCGCCCCTAGGCTGTGCCACTTGCGCCGTCAGGCTCTCTCCGTCACGGGCTGGGCAGCCGTGGCCCCAGGGTAACCTCGTTCCCTCTGCTTCTTCCCAGTGGTGCTTCAAAGGTCACTGCATCTGGAAGTCGCTGGAGCAGACCTACGGCCAGGATGGAGGCTGGAGCTCCTGGACCAAGTTCGGGTCATGTTCACGGTCATGTGGGGGCGGGGTTCGATCCCGCAGCCGGAGCTGTGACAATCCCCTGTGAGTGCTCTTGGCTGAGGTGGGCAGGGCAGGCAACCCCCCCCCCGGCCCCCGCCCAGGTCTGAGGGGCGGGGAGAGGAAGGCACGCGGGGAGGGGTGGGGGCAGGATGCTGGAGAGAAGGACCCCGCAGGGGATTTGTATTCTATTGGTGGGGACCCAAAACTGTCGGGGGGCGGGGCTGGATCCCTTCTACCCGGGGCCTGGCATCGGCGGTCGGGTGTGGCATCGAAGAATCCGGCCGAACCAGTGATTCTCAAACTCCGGTGTGCGGAAGATTCTGAGTGGGCCCAGGACTCTGATCCTCTGGCTAAGCTTTGAGAAGACTCTGATTAAATGCTCAGTCGCCATGTTTGCTTTCTTGCCCCATGAAGCAAAACTTCCATGATTTTTTCTTAAGTTCCCTCTTTCTGTCATCACATCCTGCCTTTCACTGCCCCCCCCAAATTCCAGGAGTCTGGGGGAGCGGTCTTGTGTCTCCCTCTCTTATTCCCTCCGTGGGGGTCCCTCTCATTGTTCTTGGAACTTCCGAGTGCTGGCGGGCTCTGGCCTCCCTGTCCCGGGCGGAAGCCACCTGGTCAGAACAGCCTCAGGCTGGCTGGGGGCCGGCGGGGGGCGGCATGGGGGTCACGGACTCCGCAGAACAGCAGTGCCCTTGGAGGCTGTGGCTTGGTAGTGACCATCCTCTCGCGCGTCCTCAGCGGGCGTCCTTCCTACTCTGCTGTTTTCCTCCAAGGGATGGGAGGCTCACTACCGCCTGGAACAGCCTGTTCCCGTGTCCGCTGGCTGTGCTGACCTTTCGCAAATATGAGCCCAAACGGACGGCCCTGTAACTTCCACCTGTTGGGGGTGTGAAAGCAGGTTGGGGCAGGACCCAGTGGGGCCCAGTCTGAGTAAACCACCTTCCAGTGATGACGGATGGTTATCCCCTGGATCAAAGCTGCCATCTAGGAAACTCTTCCATAATTGTAACTCTATTGTGTAAGGCTTCAGTGACCTAACATGGGTGCCCCTAGCACGATGCTCGGCCCACGTGAAACACTGACAAATGGCAGCTGGGATGCTGAGTGCTTCTGTGCACACACCCGTGTGTTGGCCCGGCTCTGGGAGCATGGTGCCCAACAGCCTGTGCTTGGATGCTTCGCATCGATAATCCTACCCAAGCCTCTTCCTGTAACGGAGGAGAGAATACAGATTGCTTTAGATACCTTTTCTTATTTATTTCTCACAGACACACCAGGTAGGTAGGCAGGAGAAGCGGAATCTGGTCCTACCTTTAAAGAGGGTATTTAGGAGGGCACGTGTTGGGATGAGCACTGGGCCTTATACGTAATTAGTGAATCATTGAACACGACACCAAAAACTAATGATGTGCTGTACAGTGGCTAACTGAACATAATAAAAAATAAATAAAAAGAGAAAACGAGGAAATTAAAGCTCAGCAAGGCTGGGTGACTTGGCTGAGATTGGCATGAGCGGGACCTGGGGTTAGATTTAGTGGCAGGCTTCTGGTTCCAGACCCATGTCTCTCTCTACCGCTCCTTAGTTTATTAGGAGGTGACGCGGAAGCGGGTGCAAACTGGAATTGTGGAGGCATGTTGGGAGTGCCTACTGTGTGCCAGGCCCTGTGCAATCGTTGAAAGCATATACAAAGACGAATAAGACGGGTTTGTCTCCCAGCCCAGTCAGAGAGGGTCAGTCGTCCCTGTCCCTGCCCTGTTTCTCAGCTCACGTCCCCCCCCCCCCCGGGGGACGGGGGGGGGGGGGCNCTGAGCCCGGCAGCCCCTGCCATGGGGGTTCCTCTCTAGTTGATAAGTTCGAAGAGCCTCTTGGTGCTCCTCTCAAAGGCTGAGCTGCCGGCGGTGGCCCTGTGGGAAGCCTGGCCGTGCCCAGCCTTGCAGCAAGGTCACCCGGCCCCTCTGTGCCCGCCGCAGCCCAGCCTACGGAGGCCGCCTGTGTTCAGGGCCCGAGTTCCAGTACCAGATATGCAATAGCGAGGAGTGCCCTGGGCCCTACGAGGACTTCCGGGCCCAGCAGTGTGCCAAGCGAAACTCCTATTACACCCACCGGAACGCCAAGCACAGCTGGCTCCCCTACGAGCCTGAAGATGGTGAGTGGGCCCCTCCCCCGCCATGTCCTCGGGCGTCTGCTGGGTCCCTCTTCCAGTGGAGGTGGAGGGACAGTCGGGGCGCCAAAAGGGACATGCAGTGGGCAGGCTTGCCCTACACCTCTGTGCGGGCCCTTGTCTCGTGTGCCTTGGGGCCAGAGTCCCCATTAAAGCCATCCCTGATTTGTATATTTATGCTGACTGTTTTCTGGCAGGGAAAACACCTCGAACCAGGGGCCCTTCACCCAGAGGGGCCTTTGAGGCCGGCAGTGGTGTTGGCACCCCTGACACGGGTCCATGCCTGGACAAGAAGACACTCTTCCGGTGCAGGTGCTCTGGCTTTGCGCAACCACTGTGCCGAGAGGCTCTGTCCTAGTACCTACTGTATTTTTAGGTTTTACCGATGGTGCTACTGTGCCAGCAGTTAATGAAGAGGTTTTGAAAGGCAGGCAGGTGAGAGCCTCTGGGATCCTGATACTGATCCCTCCAAGCTGGTCTGGGACAGACGCAAGCCCCAGGACTCATGCAGAGGAACTGAATTTGGGGACCAAGAGCCAATGCCAGGACCTTTCTACTGATGGCTCTCCTAGAGGCAGAGAGATGATAATGAAGGGCTGGGGTTCGAGGCGTCTTAGAGCCTTCGGGCTGGAAGGGCCCTTCACGGGCCTTTGTGTCCACTCCCCCTGACAGCCTCTCCACTGTCCTAGATGGACAGCCCCTACCAGGCAGCCCTCAGCCTCAGATGACACCTACGAGAATGGCCTTTCCTCTCCTGAGCTCCAGGCCACCTCTTTGTGGCCCTGGTTCCAAAGGATTAATTATGAGACCCTTGGTTTTTCAGCTCATAGTTAGACAATCTTCAGGTTGGAAGGGACCTCAAAGGCCTGTCCATTGCCCACCAGGGCACAGATCTCTCTGGAACACAATGATAGAGAGTGTTTTCCTTCTGCTTTGAATTTCTCCCACTCTAGGGAGTTTGCCAGTCCCTTGCCACTGTCGACTGGCTTTCATGGCTGCTCAGAGAGCTTCCTGCCTGGGGTGCTCTGGTCAGGGTCCCCAACCCTTTGGGACAGTTAGAGTCTCCTACCCCTCCCCCTGGCTCAGGTCCCACCAGGAATCTGGCTCCTGTGCATGAAATCCAAAGTGGTACTAGAAGCTGTGGTTCTGGATTTGAGCCCTGAGTACTGGGGGAAGATGTATCCTGGGAGCTCAGGGACCAGGAGCAGCGAGCCAGATGCTTCCTTAAAAATTTGGCTCAGGGGCTGGTTTCCTTTGAAAGCCTTGAAGATCCATTCAGATCTAAACAAGGCCCTGTGGGGAGGGCCTTCGAGGCTGCTGGGGCAGCTGGACTTCGGGGTTTCCCAGGACTTTTCGACAAATTCCAGAAAGTTAGCTAAGCCCCAACCTCCCTTTTTCTAAGAAACACAGCCAATGTTTATATGTTCTCTGGAACCTTCTTTTTAGGGCACCAATGGCCCAGATGGGGAAGAGAGCAATCAGTTGTTAGAACTAGAAGGGACTTCCTTCCCACTCTCACTGCTGCTTTATTTGGCAAACCCAAACCCAGACCACTGTTCTGCCTTCCTTTCACACGGCCTCCTAATGTTTGCAGACATGTTACGACACACCATCATACATGTGACTGGGGAAGTGTATGGGGAGGTCAGTGTGGAACTCAAGCCAGACTGCCTGGGTTAGAATCCTGGCTCTTCTACTTAGCGTGTGGCTGTGTGGCCTTGAGCAAATTTCTTAACCTCTCTGGTCCTTGGTCTCCTCCTCTGCAATGCTAGAAGTTACTCCCTTGGGGTATTGAAAAACTTAAATGAGTTCATTCACAAAAGACATTTGAAGTCTTATATCCAGAGTGTGTAGGGAGCACCTGGTTGGCTCGGTGAGTAGAACATGTGACTCTTGATCTCAGGATTGTGAGTTCAAGCCCCACGTTGGGCGTGAAGCCTACTTACCAAAAAAAAAAAAAAAAAAAAAAAAAAAAGGAAAAGGAAAGAAGGTGTGTAAAGGTTTTGGAAGTATCTGGCATAGTATGCATTCACTAAGTGTTGGCTTATTGCTAGTATCATTACTGTTATTTTAATCACTTGATTTTCACTCACTTGATTTTAATCACTTGATCCTGTGTGGCATTGTGCTGATCAGGGATAAGGAACTGAGGCTCGGAAGAGTCCGACAATGCGCCCGGGGTCACCAGGCTAATAAGTGTCAGAGCAGGGATTTTAAGCCCCGGCCCCCGCCCCGGGCTCCCCCCTGCGCCGCGGAGCCGGCCAGGGAGCTTCCCGCTGGGACAGGGGCTGCTGTCCTCCTGGGCCTGCCCACTGTGTCTGAGCGCGCCTGGGAATGCGGCATGGTCTCTGTGTCCACAGACGCCCTGAAGTGTGAGCTGATCTGCCAGTCAGAGGACACCGGGGATGTGGTCTTCATGAACCAGGTGGTCCATGATGGGACACGCTGCAGCTACCGGGACCCGTATAGCGTCTGTGCCCGCGGCGAGTGTGTGGTAGGTCCCTGCTCTGGGCACCCCCACCTTCTGCCTTCCCCGGGGAGACCGGAGGCTGCGCCGCCTGCCCGCTCTCTGCTCCCTGGGGAGACCAGCGTCTCCTCGCCTGCCCACCCACGGTACCCTTGGTCCTCAGCATAATCCTGGGGTGCTAGAAAGGGCTTATCCCCTCCAGCCCCATTCAAGGGGATAAGATCTGTCCGTGTCACGTGGCGAGTTTGTGGCAGAGACCTGTCCAGGAGGGCCTCTTGGTCCCTGGTCAACTTGTGGGGCCTGGGGACTGGGAGGGAGGCAGGGGCTGCGGGCCTGGGGATGGTAGCAGGGGGGCATGGGAGCCTTCGCCTGCTGACCCCACCTCTGGCCTCAGCCCGTCGGCTGTGACAAGGAGGTGGGATCCATGAAGGCAGACGACAAGTGCGGGGTCTGTGGCGGCGACAACTCTCACTGCAGGACTGTGAAGGGGACATTGGGCAAGGCCTCCAAGCAGGCAGGTGAGCGGCGTGGGGGTGGGGATATGGCCAGTAGTGGCCGGGGGTCTGACTTGGCTAGGGTCCCTTGAACCTGAGTCCCTCCGGCGGGCCCTCCTTCCTCTGCGGGGCCGCCATTCAGGCTGGGGCAGGGTGGAGTGGGGGAAGGTACGCGGAGCCTGCCTCTAGACCTTCCCAGGCTGTCCTGGGTGGCTGAGTCCAAAGCTACAGCTGGCCACCCCATCTTCCAGTGTGTGCTGTCTGCGTTTGGGCCCAGGAGCTCAGAAACATTTTTCTGCCAGCCAGTGTGCTATGATAGGAACTCAGCCATCTTTTTGGCCCAGGGACTGTTGGCGGGGAGTGAGAGCTCAGACAGGTCTGAAGAGGTAGCCCGGATGGGATTGGAATGTTTTTTCTCTTCCCTCTCTCCCTTTTTTGGTAAACTTGTGGCATCTCCTGCTTCAGACTCCTGGTACCTTGAGTTCCTTGATCTCCCCACCTGCCACCTTCAGTCTGGCTACATCTGGCTGATGAGAAGGGCCAGGTATTAGTTCTTTACACGCTAGGATGAATTAGATCCATTTCCCCTGTGGGAATGTCACAGCTTTGCCTCACCTCTCCTTCTGGGGGAAGGTTGGCAGCTTTGCAAGAGGTTTATTTCCAGGCCTGGGATTGGTAGGACCATGGGGCTCAGAGAAGCCACGCTGGATCTTCATCTAAATCTCTTAAGGTGTGAGAAGAAAGGGGGGAGGGGACATCAGGAGAGAAAAGGAGGCTCAAGAAAGTGGGGAATAATAGTAACTAACACGCATGCGTGCTTACCCACACACCACCACCCCACACGCAGCCCTTAGACTTGATAGAGCATTTAAGCAATAGCATCTCATTTGACCCTCTCAGCACCTTGTGGACAAGGGCCCATTCCTATTTCATAGATGAGGAAACAGGTTCTTGGGTACATGCTAGGGGCAGGGGGTGATGGGGTCTGCTGGGGAGAGAAGCCACCAGTTCGAGATGCTCCCGGATCCTTCTCTGTGGCAGGAGCTCTCAAGCTGGTACAGATCCCAGCGGGCGCCCGGCACATCCAGATTGAGGAGCTGGAGAAGGTCCCCCACCGCATTGGTGAGTGCTGGGGAGCTGGGAGAGGGGCCGCCAGGCCCTGGTGTCTGCCCTCGGCTTTGGAGAAGCTGGGAGAGCAGAGGAGAGGATTCTAAAGCAGGGGAGATTTCACCAATTCGAATAATGGCAGGGAACCCTTAAATTTTTTTTTAACTTATGTTAAATAGACAACCTGTTCCGTGGTTCAAATTTCAGAATGTGTGAGAGGGGATCCAGCAAAGATTCCCCCTCCCACCTCTGCCCTCAGGAGCAGTTTGTTTCCCGAAGGGGCTGCCACTGTTGATTAACTGTGCACATCTTTTGAAGGAGAACCATTTTCATAGAATGTATCTGTCACCTTTTACTGTGTAACATACCCTCCCAAAACTTTGTGGTTTTAGACAAGTGTTTATATTAGCTTATGGTTCTGTGGGCCATCAGTTTGGCCTGGACTCCACTCATGTTGCTTCTCCTTCTCTGCCTGGACTCACACATGCAAAGGCAGCATCTGGTGAGTCCATTAGATACTGGTTGGTATTGGCAGTCAGTCGGGGTGAGGGGGGGTGACAGGGCCATGTCCCCAACTGGCTAGCCTGGGATTATTCGTGTGCTGTCTGTCACATGGTGGTCAGTGGGGGCAAGAGGAGGCAAGCCCCAGTGGGCAAGCACTTGCCAGATCTCTGCTTGTGTCATGTTTTGTAATGTCCTGTTGGCCCAAGCAAGTGTCATGGCCAAATCCAGACTCAGGGGGTAGAAACGGATGGTCTCTTGGTGGGAAATGTGGTAAGTCACAGTGCAAAGAGGCATGCATACTGGGACAGGAGGAATTTGTAGCCATTTTTGCAGTCTGCCACATGGACCCTTAAATTATTCTTATAATGACACTTAAGCACAATCACTAAATCACTCCTTATAGGAGTTATACAATTAAAAAGCCAAGAGAAATGAAAAATTAGGGCTTCCAAAATAAATCGATAAAATTCAAACTGAGAACATTAATGTATTGGGAAAGATTTTTGTGTTCATTTGTTTGCTGTGTTCTATTTATGCTGAAACTAAGTTGGTGGTTAAAAAAATGAATGTGTCCAGAACAGGCAAATCCAGAGAGACAGGAGGGCTGACTCATGGTACCGAGGGGCCAGTGGGAGGGGGGCGGGAATGTCTGCAAATGGGGGTGATGAAGTGTCTTCAGGAATTGGATAGTGGTCCAGTAGTCACTGAATTCCACACTTTAGAAGGCTGAGTGTATAATATGTGAATTGCATGTCAATTTAAAATACACAAGCATGGTTTGGAGCAGGGTCTCATTGAGCAAGCAGAGAAGGCTGCCGCCCCGACATTGGGTAGTGGCTGAGTTCTCCTACACTTGCCTGTGTTCAGACCCCTCACAGAGGGCCCATGTGCCATGATGTCGCTAGGCCTCAGCATATCCCAGAGACCCCTCTTACCTCTTACGCCCACCTGGTCACACTGCTTGTCACCAGCTCTTCCTAAACATGAACGCAAAACATAACATCTCTGGGCAGGCTCATTTATTACAAAATTGCTGATATTCATATTTTTAGGTTATCATCAAAATAATAGAAAATGTTTTAAAGTGTCCTGGAGAACTTGCACCCCCTGGGGAGTACATCCACATCAAACAGCTGTAATAGAGCCCTAAGCTGCTCTGGAAGGCATCGGAGAGGGCGTGGTGCAAATAGGCAAGAGGCATAAGGGGAAACTCAGGCCCACAGTGGCCCGTGGGCCCTCCGTGTTCCCCAACTCTTACCCAAGAACCTGTTTCCTCATCTGTAAGTTCACCCATGCAGTGAACCAGTCTGGGCCAGGGTTTCCTGTCTGCCAGCCCCATGCCCTTGCCTACCACACCGTGCTGCCCGGGGAATGTGAGTCTGGAGGGTTTGGCTTGGACAGCTTCCTGCCCACCTGCCTGTCTGGCTCTGGGGTATTTGGCGGGAACAGGGGCCAGGAGAGGGGAAGTGGGCAAGGAAGGAAGGGTCATTTACTCCAAGAAGAGGGTGGAGCTTGCACACTCTCCCCCTACTCCACCCCTCAGAGGAGTCCATAATACTAGCAGCCCCACGGACCCCTCGGCCTGCCCCTTCTGCCATACCACCCCCATCCCACCACTGTCCAGGCCCCCAAGCCCTGCCTGCAGAAGTCTACTCCTCCGTCCCCCAGAGGTGAGGAGTGCTCTGTGGGAGGCTGTACACAGACTTCTGTAGGAGTCCGGACAGAAGCTTCTAGAACCCAAGGCAGGTTCAGCATGGGCAGGCTTGCCTGCGTGTTTACTGGGTGAGTTCCCTGGAGGGCTAGAGCTCCACAGGAGCTGGGCAGGGGTGGGGGAGTGGAACTGAGACCCGACGTTGGCACCCATCGTGTGATTATGCACGGGTGAGGTCCACAGCGCACCCCCAGCGAAAATGTGCAAGGTGTGTATATGTGAGTGTGTGTGCACGTGCCTGCCTGTCAGGGTGCGTGCTCTCTGGAGAAGTCCAGGACACGTGGCAGTGTTGGCAGTGAAGGCCAAGGCCCTGCCCAAACTCGTTAGACTCTCCTGGAATCTGGGGACGTGGATTCTTTGAAAGGAAGCGAGAGAAGGAGAATCCCGTGGCTACTGTCTCCCCTGTGCTGGCCCTCGAGCTGGTACTTTCCATCTGTCACCTCCCGTCAGCCTGATGATGATCACGGGGGCTCCTTTCTAGCCGTGAAAGGACTCGATGGCATCTTTCAGGAGGTGACTGTCTTATCTACACCGAAAGATCTGTTGTTTAGCTTAACCGCCTTCATGAATGATCGCAGCTGGATCTTCTGGATAATTCGCTGCAGCTTCTCCATCAGCACTTGCTGCCTTACCTTGCCTTTCTTTGTTATGGGACGGCTTCTTAAACCTCAAGAACCAACCTCTCCTAGCTTCCAACTTTTCTTCTGCAGCTTCCTCCCCACTCTCAGCCTTCACAGAACTGAAGAGCCTTAGGGTCTTGCTCTGGGGTAGGCTTTGGCTTAAGGGTTGGTTTGATCTTGCATTCCGACCACTTTCCCCATATCAGCAATAAGGCTGTTTCGCTTTCTTATCATTCATGTGTTCACTGGAGAAACACCTTCAGTTTCCTTCGAGAACTTTTCCTTTGCTTTCACAACTGAGCTGGCTGTTCTGTACAACACGCCTGGCTTTTGGCCCATCTCGGCTTTGGACTTGCGTTCTGCACCAAGCTTCATCATTTCCAACTTGTGATTTAAAGTGAGAGACAGTGACTGTTCCTTTCACTGGGACACCTAGTGGCCACTAATGGGTTATTTCTTGACCCGATTTCATACCGTCTCAGGGAATACGCAGACTTGAGGACAGGGACAGAGACAGGGGAGGGGCCCGTCCGTGGAGCAGCCAGGACGTGTACGACATTGATCCATGAAGTTCACTGTGCTGTGTGGGCACAGTTCTTGGTGCCCCAAAACAATTGCAGTAGGACCATCAGATACCACTGACCACAGATCCCCGGGACAAGTATCATACTGAAAAGGTCTGAAATATTGCAAAAATTACCAAAATGGGACCAGATGTGTAGTGAGCAAATGCTGTTGGGAAAAATGGCACCGACAGACTTGTTTGAGGCCGGGGTGCCACAGACGCTCAGTTTGTAGAAAATGCAGCATCGGTAAAAGCACAATGAACTGACGCTCAGTCAGACGAGGGATGCCTGTGGTCGCTCGGGGTACAGACTGGGTCAGCGGTTGGGCCGGGACTCTCAGGCGAGCCTGCGTGGTAACGTCCCCACGGAGCCCAGCCCACCGCCCCTGGAATGCGGGGTGTACAGCCTGGGGGTGGCGATGGCAGAGGTGTCGGAGCAGACAGGGTGGCCGGAAGATCTGGGCCTGGGCCTGGCCCGAGGAGCTGCCCGGCTCCGGCCCCAGGTCTGGCGATTTCTGGGGGCTAAGAGAGATCGGGCAACGAGAGATGGGGGTTCTCTCTCCTCCTCGCACTTGGCAGGGAGGCTGGTCCTCCGGGGAGCTGGGCCTCCAGTCTCTGTGTGTCCAGGACAAGCCCTTGCCCCTCAGGGGCCTCTGACTCTCCATCTGGACTCACGGTAGCACCAGCCTCGGGACATGTGTGAGGAGTCCACGGAGGCAGGTGGCAGAGGGACCGGTGCATGGTTAGCGCTCTGATCACTGGCTCCCGTGGTTTCGTAATTACGCGGGATGGTTTTCGCCCTCACCGGGCGGGGACACCCCCTGGGTTCCGGAGCCTTTGCTCCCCCACCTGCTGCTTCCAGGGTGACCGAGGCTCTGACACGGGGGCCCCTGCTGGGGAGTCTGCACCTCATACCTCCCGCCCACCCGCCAGGCACCTTCGGGAACAAGTCTCGAGTTACTCGCTGACTGGGGCGTTAGGGGGTAGAAATTTATAGATGTTTTTAAAACTCTCCCTCTGTGCCAGGCCCCGAGGACACCAAGGTGCAGGAGATACCCTGACGGGCTGTGGGGGAGACGGGACGTCTATAAGGACAGCACTGCCAAATATCAGGCACTGTACCGATGATAGTGATAGTGCTTACCATTTATTGAGCGCCAACTGCATACCACACACGCTGCCTAGTGCTTTACACGTATGAACCCCTTTAATTGTTGCAGGAGCCCCACGGTGCGCCGCTGGGGGTGGGGTACTGCGGTTATCCTCGCGGGGCGGCAGCCCTGTGAGTGAGGTGTAGTTAGGATTCCCATTTTATGGGTGCTGAGACTGAGGCAGCACAGGGAAGCTAAGTAGCTGCCCCAGATCAGTCTGACTCCACAGCCTGTACTCTTAGCCTTAGGGCTCTGCTATAGAAGTTTCAGGGAGGGTAAATCCCTGAGGACGGGACAATCAAAGAAGGCTTCCTGGAGGAGGGGAGAATTGTGCCGAGCCTTACATATGAGTGCAGATTAATCAGGCAGGAGGAAGGGAAGACAGGGTGGGAGGAGGGGGGTGCACCAGGGTCCAGAGGCAGGGATGTTGTGTGTACTCACACAACAGTGTGGTGACTCATCTGACTGTGGAAGGCTCTGGTGGAAAGGAGTGGCAGGTCATAGGGAGCCCCGAGGGCTTCACCAGGGATGTCTTGGTGCCCCGGAGGAGGTCTGGCTAGTGCTCCTGTGAAGGGGAATAGAAATCTGTGTGACCCTCTCCCCATGGGCAGCGGTGAAGAACCAGGTGACAGGCAGCTTCATCCTCAACCCCAAGGGCAAGGAAGCCATGAGCCGGACCTTTACTGCAATGGGCCTGGAGTGGGAGTACGTGGCGGAGGACGCCAAGGAGAGCCTCAAGACCAGTGGGCCCCTGCCTGAAGCCATTGCTGTCCTGGTGAGCCCCCACCCTGCACGGGAGCCCCTGTCTACTCCCTTGGTCCCCCGGCCCAGCACCGCTCCCCCCACCCCCCACACTGCCCCAGCTCACTGTCTTCACTGTTGAGCCAGCACAGGCCTGGTGGAAGCCCTCCTCTTCCAGGGTCTTCAGCAGCTTGGCCAAGGCCAAGGCCAAGGTGCCCTCTGTGCTTAAAGGCAGGCAGGATGGCAAATAAGGAAGGAGAAAGAAATGGTTGTCTTACTGTCAGAAGGAGCCTCCTTAATGCAGCATCAGAAATAGGGCCTAGGAATGAGCAAGAGGCCCCTGGGTTGGTCGCCCGTGTCATCCTGGCATCATCTGTGTCTGCTGGCATTATGGCCTTGCCAACAGGTGACCTGGGGGTGCTGTCTCATGCTGCTGGCCTCCACTGAGGGGGATGGGGCCACCGTCCTTGCTGGAGCCACCTTGGCTCACACCCTCTCTTTCTAGACCGTAGACCAGGCTTCATAGAGCAGGGACTCTTAATGCAGGAGATCAGACCAGGAGGGGCTTTGTCTGCAGGCTCTTGACACTGGCTGGGGGCAGGGAGACCAGGGACAGGTTTTGTTCCTGGTGCTGCCCTCCCTAGTTGGAAGGTCCAAGAGGGCAGGGTCTGAAGCCTATTGGGGTCAGCATATTATTTCAATCCACGTGTATTTCTTTTCACCGTGATTTGCTGACTCCCCATACAGCTATGGCCAATGATTTTCAGCAAGGGTACCAAGACCATTCAATGGGCAAAGAATAATCTCTTCAACCAAGATGGTGCTTGGGACAACTGGATTACCCACATGTAAAAGAATGAAGTTGAATCCCTATCTCACACCATATACAAAAAGGAGCTCAAACTAGATCAAATACCCAAGTACAAGAGCTAAAACTGTAGAACTCTTAGGAAAAATAGATCAATCCCATGAGCTTGGATCTTAGTTGTGATACCCAAAGCATGAGCAGCAAAGCAAAAATAGGTTCATTGGTCTTCGTGGAAACTGAGAACTTCTGTGCATCGGGAGACACAATGACAGCAGTGAGAAGACAAGCGGAACAGGATGGGAGAGACCATTGGGCATCCTATATCCGATAGGAGTCTACCTTGTAGACCATCTTCTGGAGTCAGGTAGCGTGGCGGCCCTGGTGAAGAGGACCAGCGACAGTCCCTGCCCTCATTAGAACTTAGGTCTGTGGGAGGGAAAGTTATCCACGAGCACGCAGCCCGCGTGTAGTCCGAGTCTGCCGCACGGCCGCTGGTGTGAATGGCCTCCCAGGCCGCGCTCGGGGCTGAGCCCACATCCTTCCCGTCGACTCCTCCTCCTCCCCGGCCCCCTCCCCCACGCTGGCCTCGCCTCTCTGCTCCCCGGTCCTATACCGCCTCTCCTGTCTCTCCCAGGTGCTCCCCCCAGCCGAGGGGGGCCCCCGCAGCAGCCTGGCCTACAAGTACATCATCCATGAGGACCTGCTCCCCCTGATCGGGAGCAACAACGTGCTCCTGGAGGAGACGGACACCCACGAGTGGGCGCTCAAGAGCTGGGCCCCCTGCACCAAGTCCTGTGGAGGAGGTGCGGCCGTCCAGCCATCGGTGGCCTCCTGGAGACAGCCCGAGGCTTTGCGGGGGAGGGGCTCCACCGGACGTGTCCCTCGTGTGTGGCCCTCTTCCTCCGCGAAGATGTCTCGGGCGTCACAGACTGTCTGGGCAGGGCCTTGGGGCTTGGGGCTGGGAGTGGTGGTGGGGCTGGGCCTGTGCCCGCGGAGAGGCCACCCTCCAGCCAGGTCCCCCGCTCCCTCGCCCGGGGACACAGGAGGTGGGCAGATCAAGCTTCTTCAGGAAGTGACCGGGGCGGGAGGGGTGCAGAGGCCCAGGGGGAGCTAGGCTTGGCCCTCCAGGCTTTCCAGAAGTCTGGCATCCCCGAGGCCCCGGCAGAGCAGCGGGGGCCTGGCGGGACCAGGCCCAAGTCCGCTGCCCTCCCCGCAGGGATCCAGTTTACCAAATACGGCTGCCGGCGCCGGCGCGACCACCACATGGTCCAGCGGCACCTGTGCGACCACAGGAAGAGGCCCAAGCCCATCCGCCGGCGCTGCAACCAGCACCCGTGTGCCCAGCCCGCGTGAGTGTCCCCGGGGAGTGACGAGGAGCCCGATGCCATTGCCAGGGGTGTCGCTGACCCTCCCTCCACCAGGAAGGGAGCTGCTGGGCCGCTTCCTCCGGCCCCAGAGTGCGGAGGCACGGAACCCTGCAGCTGGGGCTTCCCCAGCACAGCGGCCCACGTGGCAGACTCAGCCCGGGGCCCGCGCTGCCCTCCTTGCCCACCTGTCCCCCGTGGGGCTCCTGGGTGAGCTTCCACTCCCAGAGGAAGGATGGTGCTCCCTTTGTTCTGCCCCTTCCAGTGATCTTTAACAGATAGGGAAACTGAGGCCCACTTTGGGGACACAGCTTTCCCTCAATGATCCGAGGGGACTATGAGGTGAAGTGAATTTCAGTGGTTCTAGGCTCCAGGCCATAGGCCAGGGTGACAGCAGCCCCCAGCCACGGTCTAGCCCCCACTGGGGTCCCCTGGCCTGAGGATGGGCTCATTTGAGCACAAGGTCATATTCTTGGGGCTATTTGGAGGGGGCTCTGTGGAGAGGAAGAGCTATGACTTGTTGGGGATTTGACATCTGGCCTTGAGCCTGTCGCAGAGGTGGCCTGGCACCTGCTCGGCCCCCAGGCAGAGAGCCGAGGCCTTTCTCCAGCTTCCTCAGGAATCCTCGGGGGTCCGAATGGTCCAACTTGGCCTTGTTGACTCACAGCAGCTCTGCTCCCTCAGGCTGGGGGAGCCTCGAGGTCGGGGCAGGAGCTGGTGACCACCGCGGAGCCCACGGTGGCCTCCCTGTGCCAGGCCTGGGCCGGGACACTGCCGCTCAGCCCTCTGCACTTCCCTTTCACGCCACGTGCAGGCCGCCTTCCCCACCAACGTCCATGGCCACAGAGCATGCGGCACTCACTCCGCTGTGGTCCTGGGCGGGTCACCCTACCTGGCTTCTAGTCCGGAAAATGCCAAGTGAAGTTTGGGGCCTTTCTCTTTTTGTCTTTTAAAGGAAGGGGTTGGCTGAAAGAGCCCTCATTCACTAAAAGATGTCTCAGGAAACATGGGAGTAGGAGTTGGGGGCTGCCCCTCCCACCCCCCACCCCCCATCCCCGTTTGGTCTTTGTCTAACTCAGCCAGCAGCATCCTCTGCTTCTCCAGCTCTTGGGAGCTGCTCTGGGCCAGAAGACATTGGAGACCACCAGCTTAGCCGCTCAGCACCGAAACTCCGCAGGTGCTGATGGTGATAATAACAGTACCTGCATTTATTATGTGCCTACTGTGTGCTTGCACTCTGCCAAGTGCTTTAAGTATATGAGACTTTTTTTTTAAAAAAGATTTTATCTATTTATTTGATAGAGGGGTGACAAGTAGGCAGAGAGGCAGGCAGAGAGGGAGGGGGAAGCAGGCTCCCCACTGAGCAGAGAGCCCCATGTGGGCTCGATCCCAGGACCCTGAGACTATGACCTGAGCTGAAGGCAGAGACTTTAGTCCACTGAGCCACCCAGGCACCCCTACGAGTCCTTTAATTGTCCTGGGAGGCCCAGGGGAGGGGCTTCAACTCTACAAGCTGCGACTCCTTGTTTGGCATCCTGGCCGTAGCTCAGCACCTAGGACGGTACCTGCCCACGGGAGACCCTGCGCTAGTTACCGGGTGTTGAAGGAATCCTGAGGTAAAGATGGGCAGCTGAGTTTAGAGGCCTTAATAACTTGCCTGTGAACATGCAGGCTGCCAGATTTCAAGATGCGTCATACCCATTTTTCAGATGAGGAAACAGAGGAGCGAGTAAGTGACTTCCCTAAGGGCACACAGCCTGGCAGCTGCAGAGCCGGGCGGGTGGTTGTCTTGGTTCCCAAGCATTCTGAAACTCACAGCCACTCTCCAGCTCCTGCCTGCAGTGATTCGGGGGGTGGGAGTGACCCTGGGAAGAAATATCCCCACCTCCCACCTCCCCTCCGCCTTTTGCCTTGTCTGTCTCCAGGTGGGTGACGGAGGAGTGGGGAGCCTGCAGCCGGAGCTGTGGGAAGCTGGGGGTGCAGACCCGAGGGGTGCAGTGCCTGCTGCCCCTCTCCAACGGTACCCACAAGGCCCTGCCAGCCAAGGCCTGCCCTGGGGACCGGCCCGAGGCCCGGCGGCCCTGCTTCCGCGTTCCCTGTCCAGCCCAATGGCGCATGGGAGCCTGGTCCCAGGTGAGCTGTTCCCAAAGGGCAGGAGGGGCTGGGCCAGGGGGCACCGTCTCTGGGGAGTCCTGGAAAAGGTGGGTCTCGGTGAGGAGCTGCTAAAAGATGTGGCATTCCCTGCAGGCAGAGTCTCTGACTGCTCTTCTCTCCCCCTATCTGATCTGATACCATTGGATTTTTCTCAAAACTAGTCCAACAGCTCCTGCGTCTGCTGAGCCAGGTTTCTGGGCTAGGCCTTTCTATTCATTCACTGTCTGCTTTGATCTAGAACTGGGTCAGGACTGGGAGGCATGGGCTAATACCCTCACGATACAGGTGAGCAAAACCACTTTCTTGCAGTCAAGAAATATTTGCTGAGTGCCAATTACGTGCCAGGCATACTGTACTAGGAATGCCTGGAATCCATCATTGACTAGACGTGATTCTTGGCCTCATGTAGAATCCCGTCCAGTAAGAGAGACAGAAGAGATAAGTAAACCAATCACAAAAGCGTTAACAGGTTGCAGTTGGAGCTGTAATCTGCCACTGCAGTTGGAGCGGAAGTAAATGGGGGTAATGTATCTGGGAGGGCCTCCCTGAGGAGGTGACATTTGAACTGAGACCTGATGGATGAGCCCCAGAAAGACCCCGAGGCAGGAACAACCTTGCCGTGTTCCAGAAACGAAAAGGACAGTGGGACCGGAGCTGAATGGAAGGGACAGGGGCTGCAGGATGCTGGAGAGGCGGGCGGGGGTCAGTGCCGTGGGGCTTTGTGAGGAGTTAGAATGTATTCTAAGAGCAGTGAGAAACTGTCGAGGGGTTTTCACGCGGGCGTTCCAAGCTCTGATTCCAGATGTAAAAGATCACCTAGCAGTTCGGTAGGAAGTTCGCTGGTTGGGAGGCCAGGGTAGGAAAGGAGAAACCATAAGAGTCAGTAGTCAGTCCAAGTGCTCCTGGCTAAGCCCTCCAAGTGGCCACAGGGAAATTTTCTGCCTTGAGTTTTCTCTTAAAAATTCATTTGCTGCAAACCTTGAACGCATTATGCTAAGGGAAGCCAGCCAGACACAAAGTGACGAATGCTGTGTGATTCCACTTACCCAGAGTAGTCACATTCGTAGAAACGCGGAGTAGGAGGGTGGGTGCCTAGGGCTGGGGGAGGGGGCGAGGGAGTTCATGTTTAGCAGGGAGAACGTCTCGTTGAGGAGGAAGTTCTGGACATGGAGGTAGAGATGGTCATACCACAATGAGAATGCGCTTAATATCACTGAACTGGACACTTACGGAGGGCTAAAATAGTAAGCGTTAT
The DNA here is from genome assembly GCA_002007465.1 of Ailurus styani. Lineage (NCBI taxonomy): Eukaryota > Metazoa > Chordata > Mammalia > Carnivora > Ailuridae > Ailurus > Ailurus styani. Next base: position 4,323,472 of record LNAC01000047.1, on the reverse strand, counting down.
GATGTATTTGTTTTATCATAATTTTTAAGCCCTCATTTGGTCAGAAGGATAAGCACAACAATGCTTATTGTAATAGCAGAATTTCAGGAAATACTCTAAATGCCCATCTGCAGGAGATTGGACCCCCCAAACACGCTCTGTTCATACAATAAAATAGCCCAGATGGAGAAAAATAAATAAGCTTGAACAGTACTTCAGCAAGATAGGTAAACCTCAGAAAAACAGGAGCGAGAGGAAAACGTAGAAGGATGAAGAACGATCACTTCCAATGGGATACAGTGCACTTCAAGTTTAAAAAGGCACCGCCCGGCATTTGAAGATGTGCCCGAATGCTGATCGATGAAAGCTGGGGGTGGTACTTGAACAGGCTCTCGTGACCCACTTCCTCATACTTTTCCGTATGCTGAAAACATTACGTAATAAAGGGTATTTTTAAATAACCCCAAATCCCCGCACGACTTACACAGATTCTAGTTCCTTCCCCCTAACATATAGCTTTATTTGTTTTAATATGAGCCAGACGGCTGGTCTACAGAGGAGCCTTTGGAGGAAACTGACAGCAGGGGTGCGGAGGGGCGGGGCTGAGTGTGTGGAAGGTAGTTGCCCTGGTGAGGCTGAGCCCTCAAGGGCCATTGTCATTCGGGGGGGATGAGCCATCTCGTCCCACGGTCTGTGTGGCCGTCTCTGCTCGTGTCTCCCTCAGACCGCAGCAGCAGAAGTAAACGTCTGTAGGTTCTTTTATTTATTTATTTATTTGACAGAGAGAGAGAGAGAGAGAGAGAGAGAGAGAGAGAGATAGATCACAAGTAGGCAGAGAGGCAAGCAGAGAGAGGGGGAAGCAGGCTCCCTGCTGAGCAGATAGCCCGATGCGGGGCTCGATCCCAGGACGCTGAGATCATGACCTGAGCCGAAGGCAGAGGCTTTAACCCACTGAGCCACCCAGGCACCCCAAACATCTGTAGGTTCTTCCCGGTCCCACTGGGAGAGGCTGGGAGCGGTGCCGACCGAGCCCTGTGCCCCGGTCACACCAGGAAGCCTTGCTCTTCAGGAGCCCCGCCACCAGCCTCCATGTCTCAGAGGCGGTGAGGTGCACAGCGGTCCTTGCAGACCGTGCTCCCACGCCTTGCCCTGTCGGGGAAGAAGACCCTTAGGAGCCCGCCTCTGCCGGCTGACTTTCAGTACATGGAGTCCCAGAGTCTGTGAATGTCAGAGCTGGAGGGGTCTGTGGCACCCGTGTCACCCAGCTCGCTCAGCCAAGCAGGTGTCACGATCCGGGGCCCTCCATCCCGTTACTAAGATACCCAGGTCCCTCGGGCTGGCAGATGGCAACGGGGGTGGCCAGAATGATACACAAAACATTTCAGGCCCCGGGGCACAGACCAGACATGGTGGGACCGGGCAGAAGGGCTGGTATGGGGTCCCCGAGGTCCCCTCCTGAGCTGCTTAGGTGACATCAAGGGTCAGGTGACAAAAAGGGTCAGAGCTCAGCTCTGAGCGGAGGAGAACATGAGTGTTCTGTCCTGGTGAGGCTCTTCAGAGCCGTCTTCGCATGTTCCTTGCGTTGGATGGAAACTCGGGCCTCTGCTCCTTTCTGTCCTGGGCATTGGCTGGACTCTGGAGCTCACCGCCCCCTTCCTCTCGTCTCTCTACCTATCTCCCCGCCCCCGGCTGCTGGGGCCTGGCCTGGCCTTCCCGCCCCAGTGCTCTGCCACCTGCGGAGAGGGCATCCAGCAGCGACAGGTGGTGTGTCGGACCAACGCCAACAGTCTCGGGCAGTGTGAGGGGGACAAGCCAGACACTGTTCAGGTCTGCAGCCTGCCCGCCTGTGCAGGTGAGCTGGATAGGATGGGGGGCAGGCCCGGCTCCTCCGGCCAAGACCTGAATTCCAGCCCGGCTGGCATCCTGGCATCCTGGCCTCCTAGAAATCCCAGCCCCTAGAGCTGCTTCTCCCTGCTCACAGGAAATCTCCAGAACTCTACAGTGAGCGCTGACATTCAGGAACCCGTGACCCCAGGAGGAGAGTGGGTGCCCCAGTCCGGGCCGCTACATCCCATTAACAAGATATCATCAAGTAAGTGTATCTTGGGACCCCACCCCCTCCCCAGACCTCCCTGTGGCTGCGATGTCACAAGCACGGGCCGTGGAGTGGGGGCAGCCCCAACTTCCAGTTCACGTGACCTTAGCTTCCTGGAGCCTCCGATTCCTCAGCTGTGAGCGGGGCGTCCTGCCCTTACTGGTCCACAGACCCTCACCTGCACTGCCAAAATGTTGAAAGCTCTAAGTGTTTCCCTAAATTTGGTGCAAACTCATTTGGCAGCAGAATCTGTCCTGACCCAAAAGATCAGTATTTTTTTACTATGGAAACATTGCCATAGTTACAAGGGGACGTCCTGCTCCCCAGTCGGGATTGTTCTGTAATATGAAGAGTACTTGCCTAACTTCAGAAGTTCTGAATTATGAACCCTGTCTGGTTTCAAGATTTTGGGATAAGCAATTATAGATCTGAGCTGTCTTCATTGGGCTGTTGAGAGAATTAAATAAGATAGTCATGCACTCCTACCTAGCTGTCAGCTAACATCAAAAATAGTAGTCGTACTTTTTCTCTGCCTTATGATCGGGAGCTCATTAGTCCATCCTTCCATCTTTCCATCCATCCACCCATCCACCCACCCACCTATCCATCCATCTATCCATCCATCCACGCATCTGTCCATCTACCCATCCATCCATCATCCTTCTACCCATTGATCCATCCACCAAGCCATCCATTAATATTGACTGAGAACCTGCTGTGCACCAGGCCCTGTGCTCTATGCTTCCTTCCTAGATTTTTTCCTTCTCTTTTAGCTCCTCACCTTCTCAAGGACCAGGGTCTGATAGGGCAAATAGCAGAAAAATCATAGACCCTAATTTCTAGTGGAGGACCTGCAGGTTGTGTGACCCTGTGCAAATCCCTAAACCGCTCTGAGCTCAGTGGCCTCATCTGTAAAAAAAAAAAAAAGGGTGGGGGTCTCACTAGATGTCCTCACAGTATCTTCTGGCTCCCTCCTTGCTGCTGTCCTGCCCCTCTGCCAGGCTATCAAGAGCCCCAGAAGCACAGGGTGGGCTCCGGATTCTAGTCCTGGAAATCTAGCGCCATCTAGAGGCCACTGGCTTTCCATTTTCCCCCCAATCTCTCTCCTGTTCCCCAAAACCAGCCCCCAGCCTCTGCCCCATCCCACCCCCTGCAGCCTCCCCTCCATGCCCCATGCAAAAATTAGTAAAAAGCAGAGCTCCTGCCTTCACATGGTCTGGAGGGACCTACCTGGAATGATCACAGAAACACAAAAACATTTTTAGATGATATTTGAACCAAAGCAAATGAAACTAGCTTAGAGGGCAGCCCTGTTTGCCAGGAACATTATAAATGGTATTTATCATCATAAAGTTATTATTCACTGGCAGATGTCTAGCATTATCGCCATTTTATAGGAGAAAAAAACTGAGGGTGGAGACTTTAAATGCCTTGCCCAAGAGCTCACGGTTTTTAAGCGGCAGAGCCTCAGTTGGAACCCACATCTGCTTGGTTCCAGATTTATTGGTGGAGGTCTTCCAAATGCATGTTGACGGGTAGCAGATGTTTCATTGGCTTGTCCCACGCATCTGCCTGGCTCTGGCCCGAGGGGATCAGTTCCTTTGGGTTGATGGGGAGGGGGCGCGGGTTCCCACTTCCTCAAGAGCAGGGTTCCCAAGCTTTGCTGCAGGTCAGACCACCCCGCCCTCCAGGGCCCAGGCCACACTGACCGTCCGGTCTCCCTGGGTGTGGGAGCTGCTGGTGAGCGGCTCTTTGTCAAGCACCCCCTCCGGGGTTCCACTTTGCAGCCAAGTCTGACAACTGGGGATGGAGGGCTGTGCTCTCAGATTTCTCCCTACCTTGGAATCACCTCGAAGGTTTTGTTGAAATCCGGAGCTGGGCCCCACCCCCAGACTTTCTGATGCAGTAGGTCTGGATGGGGCCTGAGCAGTGTCTCCCTTGGGCGGCCCTGTGGCACACTCCGGGAGAGAGCTTTAAAGCGGGTGCCGCTGGGGCCAGAGCCGGAGGGCCTGCCGTGGCTGGGCCCAGTCGGGGGTGGAGGCCTCGTCCCGGCATTGGTCCCTGTGCTCTGTGTGCAGCGGAGCCGTGCGCAGGGGACCGGTCCATCTTCTGCCACATGGAAGTGCTGGATCGCTACTGCTCCATCCCCGGCTACCACCGGCTCTGCTGCGAGTCCTGTACCAAGAAGGCCCTGGGCCCTGCCGCCAGCCTGGACGTGGGCCTGGCCTCACCGCCACCCTTCCCCACTCCCGGCAGCCCTCTGCCGGGACCCGAGGCCCCTCCAGATGCTGAGGAGCCCCCTGTGGGGCCGACAGGAGCAGATGACCGTCCGCAGGGCCGGCCCACCCAGCTCCCGAGGCCTGTGGGCACCAGCTCCCCGGTGACCCAGCCCCGCTCTCCTCCCCAGAATCTGAGCCCTCGAGCGTCCTGGGGCACGTACCCCAGCGCCCCCCGGGCACTGCCCCGGGGCTGGACCAGGGCACCTGTGCCCATCTCCAAGGATAAAGGGCAACTCAGGGAAACCCCGGAGCCCCCCGGCACCGGCCTCCCCACCACCTCCCTGGTCACATGAACCCCCCCGTGCCTCTCCCGCCGGTCAAGTTTACACTGTGTGCCACCTCAGAGACGGCCGGGCTCGGAGGACACACAGTGGGGCAGGGCAAACACAGACTTCCTTTTAAATTATTTGCCTTCTTGTTGTTCTAGTCTGGGGCTGTGGCACTTCACCTCGTGACGTGGGTGTGCGAGGAAGAGAAAGATCAGGGAAAGTCCTAACTGGAGAGACCTCAGCCGGGAGCCGGGGGGACACAGCCGAACCTTTCAGGGGCTCCTGTCTGTCCCCTGGCAGCACTGAGGGCCGGCTAGCCCCCCCTCCTCGCGGCCACACTGTGGGGCCCCACGCTGGATCCTTCCGGCAGCCTGCCTTTGCCAGACGCGTCGGGAGCACCGTGGAGGCCCAGCCTGTCCGGCCCTCTGCCCAGAGAGGCGAAGTGGGACAGGGAAGGTGGGGGAGCATTCTCAGGGCAGTCTGTGGGGAAAGGGGTGCGGGGTGCGTGTGGTCACGAGGCTCCGGCTGCAGGGCTTGAGGGGTCGGTGGGGAGGCAAGTTCATCTCAGGCCCGGCTCTTCTGAGCGAGGGCACCACACAGCTCCTCCCGCCAAGGCCGAGAGCACGTTTGCCGGCTGGAAGGCAGTGTGGTGGCCACCTCTGCCCTTGCCGAGGGCATGTCCTGTTACTTCTGGTGCTTCCCCAGCTCCCTCGGCCCACCCCAGAGCAGGGGGCCCCAGACTCTCTGGAACGGGTGACCCCTCCTCCAGGGGCAGCTGGTGCTAGCCTGCTCGCTGAAGCAGGAGTGTCAGCTCCGGCCGTCACGCTGGGGCATGAAGCGAGGCCGGCCTGGAAGGTCACTTTGGGGGACACGGAAACAGGGCTTCTCAGGTCGCGCCCCATCAAGTCTTGTTCTCTGCCGAAGACCGCTCCTGCTGGAGGCAGGGGTCTTCTCCCGTGTGGCTCAAGCTGGGCCCGAGGTCTGTGGGGCTAGGGGGGTGTGGTCAGGCCCCCAGGCTGAGGACCCGAGCCCCCCCAGGCCCAGTGTCCCCAGCGAAGGTTGTGAGCCTTTGCCCCGTGCAGGAGTGGGGAGGCGACATGACCCACGGCGCTGCAGGGCCTCAGCCGCCTCCGTGTTACCGCCAAAGACAGGTAACTTCTCTAGAGCCTCTGGCTCTCAGGAAGCTGCCTGGGTTCCCAGGAATTCTCCCAAGGGTCCCAACTCCCAGTCATGGGAGAGCGTCTCCGGCAGGGGGTCTCCCAGATTCCGCAGCAGGTGCTAGAGGGACTTGCCAGCCTTCCTTCCCTGGGGCGTGGGGGGGGGGGCTGTTCTGAGCCAGGCTGAGGACTAGGAGCAGTGGGTCCCTGTCTGCAACCCCTGGAGAATAGAGGCCCCGAAGGGGGCGCCCTTGTATCCTCTCCAGTCACTGCCGCCCCCTCCCCGGGACCCTGGGACACACACTGAACCATTCCTGGGAGACCCAGTCTGCCTGTGGTAGGGACATACGTTCTTGTGCCTCTGAGATCCAGATCTTGACCTTTTTATGTATTTATTAACATTGTCCTTGGTGTTTTGTTTTGGACCCCAAAATGTTGTGTTGTGTTTTTCTTCTTCTCTCTCTTCTCGAGGAAAAGGACTGTGAAGCACCTTTCTTATGTGCTCTGGTGGGCAAGATAATTAGGGGTAGGGGTGGATTGGGGGTGGGCAGGGCCGTAGACCCTCAGCCTCCCCGCCTTGGCCTCACTCATTGCGGGGTTCCTCTGAGCACCAGTCAGCGTGGAGACGCAGGAACAGCGCCACGGGCCTGGGGATTCTACCATCGAGTAGTTCTGTGGCCTTGGGCAGGTCACCACCACCTGGAATCTGATCCAAAGGGTAGACGTGCCTGGGAGGTGGTTTCGGGGCGTGCTTAGGGAAGAATGTTCTCATTAGCAGAGCTGTTTGGACATGCAAAGGGGGGCTTCTGTAGAGGGGGGTGGGCACTGTTTCCCCTGAAAAGTCCAGGCAGAACAAGAGTGCCAGACAGGAGGGAGAAGGAACGTGACACGCCTGGGCGAGCACGGAGGGCTAACACAGCACGCGGAACTTCAAAACCACCCGTCCATGCCTCATACCTTGCTGTGTCACACGGCTAATCCACCACCACAATTTTTTTTTTTTTTTTTAGAGCCAGAGAGGTTGGAGGGAGGGGCAGAGGGAGAGAGAATCTTAAGCCCGCTCCACGACCAGTGTGGAACCCGAAGAGGGGCTCGATCCCAGGACCCTGAGATCATGACTTGAGCCGAAATCAAGAGTTGGATGCTTAACCTGCTGAGCCACCCAGGCATCGCGCCCCCCCGCTCCATGGTCTTTTAATGAATACCCCAGGCCCTTCCCTGCCGGCCGTGGGGCTCAGGACCAGGCACAGAGACCTCCTCCAGGCCTCACATGCCCGTGTGTGAACAGTTTAGCCCGCAAGTCCAAACTCCATTTACATCTGTCTGCAGACAGCCTCCCCCTGGGAACCACCCGTTCTAAACAACTACTGCTGGAGCCCAGGGGTGCACACACCGTGACCTGTCCCTCCTTAGGGGGGCCAGCCTAGGGAGACGCCAGCTCAGGCCCTATGGTTGTTCTCACGACTGTTCAGGCAGGGAATTGTGTGGCCCGAGGCACCCAGAGTGTGGCTCGCAAAGAGTGGGATCCCGGGGCCTGGGTGGGCCTGTGCCCTTGGCCTGGGGGTGCAGAGTGGGGCCCCCTAAGAACCCAGCACCCCGGCTCTGACAGCGGGCAGGGATCACATCTGGGCATGCATGCTGAAGCTCCCCCTTTGTGTGCCACGGTGGACGCTGCAGGCGGCCGCACTGAGCCTGGGCTGCCATAGGAATTCATCCTATAGTTGCCATCACCAGGACAAGGAGCAACGTCGCTGGGCTGAACGGGTAATCTGAACTCCATCGGGAACCCGTATTCAGCCATCTCTGGCGGAAGTGCCATATCTCAAAGCAGGCCTGCGGAGCTCGAGTCCGGGCAGAGGGACGCAGAAACCAGCCCCAAGGAACCTCCATTGGCCTTTAGGGCCCCACAGAGCCTAGTATGGGGTGAAAGCACTCTAGACAGCCGCTGGGCCCTAAGAATCTGGGGGACACGACCCCCCTGCTTATCTGAAAAATGGCAGTGAAAGTATTTGCCCTGCTTACCAGTGAAAACACTAGAAACAAGCTGACCAGGAAATGCAAGGGACGATGGGGAGGGTGTCTCCCAGGGACAGCATCGTCCCTGGCTTATTCCTGAAGTGCAGCTTAGGGACCCCCCTCCTCCTGGGGCTGATGAGCTGTTGGCTGTGCCACAGAAGCGGGTCAGAGTCAGAGTCCGGGTTCCTGAAAAAGCCCCAGACCTCCACCCGAGGAGTCCTGCCCCTTCTCCAGTCTCCCTGTGGCTCTTCCACCCGTAGAGGAAGTTGGCCGGGGCCTGGGCAGCCCAAGCCACACGTTTTTGTTTTTTTTTAAAAGATTTTACTTATCTTAGAGGAGGGTAGGAACATAGGGAGAGGGAGAGAGAAACTCTAACGGACTCCATGCTGTGCGCCCAGCTCAACAGGGGGCTCGATCTCAAGACCCGGAGATCGTGACCTGAGCTGAAACCAAGAGTTGGATGCTTAAACGACTGAGCCAGACAGGCACCCCACAAAGTGGTACTTTCTTAGCTTATCAGAGGGGCGAGGTTGCAAGGCAAGCAGGTGAATTAAATTCCAAAGAGGGACAAGCCCCTGTCAGCAGAGAGGTTGTATATTCTTCTTTTTTTTTTAAGATTTTATTTATTTATTTGACAGAGAAAGAGATTACAAGTAGGCCGAGAGGCAGGCAGAGAGAGAGGAGGAAGCAGGTTCCCTTTTGAGCAAGGAGCTTGATTTGGGACTCGATCCCAGGACCTGAGATCATGACCTGAGCCAAAGGCAGAGGCTTAACCCACTGAGCCACCCAGGTGCCCCTGTATATTCTGTTCTACTTGCGGCAGCGCATGGGAGGAAGTGGTCAAGAGGAATAGGTGTGAAAATACAAGTGAAATGTTAACAGATTTGTAAAGGTTAGTGTGACAGTTTAGAATCAGGGGTGCCCTGTGCATAAGACGGCGGGGGGTCGGGTGGGTGGGGAGTGTCTATACCTCATCAGCTCTTGTCCACAGGCCCGTGCTGAATGTACAGGAGAAAGATCTAGGGCTCCAGGCTCAGGACTCCGGCCAAGCTGAAGAAGGCAAATGAAGGAAGCAGTCACATTAAAATACCTCTCCACAGAAAACCATAAGAATATCTAACAGTAGACGTTTAGGAATCCCAAGACTCAGTGTTGGTAAGACGTCAATTACTTGTGATTGACAATCACAATCCCATAGTGATCTACAAATTTAATGGTATTTCAATCAAAATTTCAGCAGACTGTCTTTTGTTTCTTTAGAATTTGAAAAGATCATTAAGTTTTTATGGAAATAAAGAGGATCTAGAATAGAATAGCCAAAAAAGCACCAAGTGGCCGAACTTACACTGTCTGATTTCAGGCTTCCGGGAAAGCAGCAGTAATAGGACAGTACGGCGTGGGGTGAGAGCGCCATACAGAAGAGTGGAACAGAACAGAGCATCCAGAAATACACCCACACAACCGTGGGGCCGAGACAATTCGATTAGGAGAGGAGAGTCTTTTCGATAAATGATCCGGGAAAATTGGGAACTCCAGATGAACAAAAATAAACCTCCACTCTCGTATCCTCTACAGAGATGGACTCAGTCCAAATGGGCAGTGCATGTGATGGTAGGAACCGAAACTGTAACACTTCTAGAAGGAGACATAAAAAACACCTTTGTGGCTTTGGGTGAGACAGAGATAACAGGGAAGGTACTCACCACAGAAGGAAAGGATGGACGCATCAGACTAGGTCAAAACTAAGAGCTTCGATTCCTCAAAAGGCAGTGGCAAGAAAAACAAAACATGCGAAAAGTCTTTCCACACATATATCTGTAATTGGACCCGCATCCAAAATACATAATGAACTCTCCTACAACCCAATAAAATATAGGCAAAGGGCTTGGACATTTTGCTAGAGATGTACAATGACGAGTAAGCCCATGAAGAGGGTGCCCCACATCCTGAGTCGTTAGTGAAATGCAAGTTCAAAACCACAGACAGATCGTACCTCACACCTATGGCAATCATTAAAATGAAAAAGATGGATCACATCCGGGGTCGGGACGTCATTAGGCAACTGGAACTCGTACTTGTGGGTGGGAATGCAAAATGGTAGAGCCACTTTGGAAAACATTTTGATAGATGGTTTTAAGGTTAAACACACACTTATCCTCAACCTAGCAATGCCTCCCATATGCTGTATCCATGTGAGGGAAAGGGAAACGTCTGCCCACAAAAGGACCTGTGTGCAAAAGTCCACAGCAACTTTATTTGAAGTTGCCTCCAACTGGAAACAACCCAGAGGTATCATGTCTACCCAATAGTGAATGGAGAGATGAATTGTGCCATATCCACACAACAGAATTCTAGTCGACAATAAAAAGGCATAAACCACTCATATATATATATATATATATATATATGCATATGTTGACTTGACTAGACCTAAAAAGAATCGTGCTTTGTGAAAAAAGGCCAGGCCCCAAAGACTACACGCTGAGCAATTCCACTCATAGGATAGTCTGATAAAACTGTGAGGACAGAAAGCAGATCCCTAGTGGCCAGGCTGGGGGTGGGAGAGACGGTTGGCTGGGAGAGGGCGTGAGGGAACTTTGTGGAGTGAGGGAGATGCTCTCGCTCTCGATTGTGTCGGTGGCTGCACACATTTGTCGCACGTTTTAAGATGAATTTTCTTGTGTGCAAATCAAATCTCAGTTAAAAAAAGTTTAAATCGAGGGGCGCCTGGTGGCTCAGTGGGTTAAAGCCTCTGCCTTCGGCTCAGGTCATGATCTCGGGGTTCTGGGATCGAGGCCCGCATCGGGCTCTCTGCTCAGTGAGAAGCCTGCTTCCTCCTCTCTCTCTCTCTCCCTGCCTGTCTGCCTACTTGTGATCTCCCTCTGTCAAATAAATAAAATAAAATCTAAAAAAAAATTTTTTTAATCAAGGCACCTGGGTGGCTCAGTCGGTTAAGCATCTGACTGTTGGTTTTGGAATCAGCTTAAAATTCTCTCCCCCTCCTCTGCTCCTCTGCTTGCTTGCATGCACTCTCTCTCTTTCTCTCTCTCTCTCAAAATAAATAAATAAAATCTTTAAAAAATGTTTAAATCACATATTCAAGGCAATGGGAGGCACTCCGTCCACGCTGGATCTCTGAGGACACGCTGCACTGTGTCCCTGGTGCAAAAGTCTCCCCTCCCCTCGTGGGACACGGATTCATTTGATTCCCAGCATCGCTGTTTACTACCTGGATGGATTGGGAAAAGTCATTTAACCTCTCTGAGACTTAAACCCTTTTCTCTGTAAAATGGGCATAATTCTTACCTATCAGATTGCTAATCATTATGGAAGGTGCTGAGTGCTACTCCCCGCTTCCCTGGCCCTGGCTGGGGTGATGCAGGACTGAACTTGTAAGGAGGTGCTCAGACTGAACCTTCCTCTCCTAGGAGAAGGGCCTCTTCCTGCTGCCAGGCCTTCCGGGGAGGGGGTGACCACCCAGGGCTGGCCGTGCCTCATCCTCCCCAGAGAGACGGAGGCAGGAATCACCTGCTCCCGAAGCTCCCAGGACAAGTGCGAAGAGGTGAGAGGTGGCCGCTCTGCCCTTGGCTCTGGGCCCACGTGCAGCCCACCCCCCATGGTCACTGCCTCCCGGCCTCATCTCCCTCACTTGCGAAATGGGGGTATGGAGCTGTTCACAAGACTGATTTGGAGCAAAGGAAACTGTGTCTATGACTGCACTTAGCAGGTGAGGGGTTATTATGGTTCCTAAAAAGATGACAATGAGGAATAATGCCAAAGAGACCCTGCCGGGGGTTGGAGAGACTGGCTTGGGGCTCATTCAGTTCTGCCTCCTGGGGGCCCGGCCAAAAGCCATTCGGCAGCTTCACGCACCTTTGGGGAGAAGAGGCCCCGCTGGCCTTTCTCCAGCCTCTGCATCAGAGCGCGTGGTGCGCCTGTGAGTTGATCTCTGGTTACTGAAGAAGGCCCGTCTGCCCCCCCGACCATGTGCCCCTTCAGGGCGGCTCTTCATCTCAAAGAATGCAGTTTTGCAGGATAGATAAACAGCAGTGCCCAGAGATGGTGGGTTCTCTGCCCCCTTCAAGGCCCCGCAGGGCTCTTGACCCCTCACTACGCCCTCTCTGGGGGCCGAGCCCTGGAAACCCAGAGGCTGCTGGAAGCCTGACAAGGCGGGCCCCCCACTGGGTCTTGGAACTGGTTTCAACCCAAGAGGCAGTGTCTAAGAGGGCACTTGACGCCTTCCATTCATACAAGGCTGAGCCACAGGAGAATGTGCAGACAGGTCCGATCTCCTTGTACAAGTAGGGAAACTGAGGCCCAGGGAGAACAAATGATTATTCCCAATCCAAATCTGGTGGTGGCAGGGTCCAGGCCCGGATTCGGGGCTCTGTCTCCCAGTTCATAGATGTTTCTATGACGCTGGGAACTCGGTGGTGAGGGTCCAACCTGTCACAGGGCTCGTGGGAGGGGGAGGCTCAGGCTGCATGCTGTGGCCCTGGACACATGGTGGCGCACCGCCGACGATGTCAGGGACCGGTGGAGTCCTCCTGGTGAAGGAGGGCCAGGGATAAGGTGGACAGCCGGCGGGAGGGTCTGCGTCCTGCCCTGGTGGGCAGAGAAAAGCCGGGTGGCAGGAAGTGGCCCCCCGAGCTCTCCAAGACAGGCCTCACTTCGCCAAGACCTCTGCCTCCCTCCCAGTCTTGGTCCACCAGCACCGTACAAGGTCTACCTGGTTTCCTCGACAGTGTCGCCTCCAGCACGCTCCCTAGTGCCCCCCCCCCCCGCCCAATTGATCATCTCATCAGAACTGATTCTGGGTTGGCCCATCCTTCCTTCCTGCTCCTGGTCTGTCCCCTGGCTGTTGTCAAGAGGAGCCCGGGAGAGCTGGCCAGGCTCTGCCCACCCCAGTCCCACCCCCCGCAGCACCATCCCTTCAGAGCGAGGGGCCGTGCAGAGCAGGAGCCTGGTGGACAGTTAAAATTCAGGCACCTAAGCCATGTGTGTGGGCCCCGTGTGGGCCTGGAAGACCTCACGTGTGCATTATGGGTTGAATTGCGTCCCCCCCTCCCATTCATACATTGAACACCTGCCCCCAGTAGCCCAGAAGGTGTCCTTATTTGGAAATAGCCTTGTTGTAGATATAATTAGGTAACCATGAGGTTGTACCAAGAGTAGGGGGCCTTTGATTCTCGCAACTGGGGTCCTTGTAAAAAGAGGAAGTTTGGATACAGAGACACACACACAGGGAAAGGCCATGTGAACAGGAAGATGGAGACCAGATGAGGCATCTTTAAGCCAAGGAACGCCAGTGATTGCCATCAAACCACCAAAAGCTAGGGAAGCATCTGGAACAGACTGTCTCACTCAGCCCTCAGCAGGAACTCACCCCACCAACACTTCGTTCTCAGACTTCTGGTCTCCAGAACGGGGAGACAATAAATTTCTGTTGTTGAAGTCACCGGGCTTGTGGGACTTGAGTTATGGCAGCCCTAGAAAAGTAACAAACTGGCCAAAGAATTCAGAGAAAAAAAAAGTCACGTGGCAATTGTCCAGAAAACTGACATGAGGTCAGAGACACCCTGAATCCTGATTTTCAAACTGTAGTAAGAAATATACTCCAAAGATCAAATGCACTTACTGACGGTCAGAGTTTGGTGTTCTGGCCACCTGCCATCTCTGGTATGCTGAGCTGGCAAAGATGGGCCATGCTGGACTTTTTCAGAGTCACCAGTACCTGTTCTTGAAGCCCCTGGTGTCCCCCTCCAGCGCCTGAGTGCAGCTGGTGCAACTCCAGGTCAGGTTGCTTTCAAGGGCTGGGACCCTGCAAGGAGAGCCGTCCCTTTGTCTTGGCTACACACGTTTGGACGGGTGGCTGCCAGCAGCTCTAGGAAGAGGGGCCTGGAAGCCAGGGGGCCTGAGTTCCGGCTCCGTGACGGAGGCGAGCACCTCTCTCTGTGCTTCTGGTTTTTGTCTTCTAAGATTATTTATTTTAGAGAGAGAGAGTGGAGGAGGGGGCAGGGGGGAGGGAGAGAATCTCAAGCAGAACCCCTGCTGAGCTCGGAGCCACACAGGGCTCCATCCCTGACCCCGAGATCATGACCTCAACCGAAATCAAGAGTTGGACACTCAACTGACTGCACCACCAAGGTGCCCCTGTCGTTTTTGGTCTGTCCATGATACTTAGGGAAATACTGGCTCTGCTAACTCATTTAGCCCCTCTCTGTTTCAGTTTCCTCACCTAGAAACGGGATAAGAATATTTAACCTCACTGTTATAAGGACTCATGGGATAATGAGTATAAAATGCTAAACATGGTGCCGGGGACTTGGAGAGCCTGTAACAAACATTACTGATTTTTATTACTGGGAATCCCATTTAATTCTACAGTTTGAACATAGAATTACAGACTGTCCAAGAGGGAAGAAGGGACTGCGTGAGCTGAGAAGTGAACGGAGGCCCGAAGCGAGGAGGCACTTCTCCCGGGACAGACAGCCATCTGGGGGCAAGGCCAAGTGCCACCATGGCTGCTCCCTGGCAGGGTTTGGGGAGAGGCCCCGGGGTGGGCACACTGATCCCAGCCTTTCACCCAAGCGCTGTCCGTGGTTGGGGCTGGATGATCGCCCCCCTTCCTGCATGGGTGGCCATGTTGGGGGCCCACCCCTATCTTAGCAGAGATGAGCAGATCTGGGAGAGCAGCTAATAGGCATGAACCCCCCCCTTTCTCCTGGCAGGAAGAAAGAACCTAAGCAATCATGACGCTGGGTTAATGATCTCTGATGGCAAACCAGCGCTGAATGGAAAAAAACAGAGCTGGGCTAGCCCAATTTAATACCAACTTTTATAGTCCAAGCAGTCACTGACTGCGAGGCCAAGCCTGTGGTCCGATAAAATCCAATTTATTGACTTAGCGCAGCAAGGAAGCATGGAATGCCACTGGACAAGAGGCAGGGAGTGCCTTTTCTAAAGGTTCCCACTGGAAGGTTCTGGAAGGGTCTTTGGAAAGTAGGGTCGGTTGTGGATTGGTGACTGTTAAGGAGGCAGGATGAGAAACAGGGATTAACCAGAGGGCAAGGTGCTCTCACAAGACAAGGGCGGCTTAGCAGCTGGCTATCCCCTGGAATAAATCAAAACAGCAACCCAGCTCTGGGGGGCTCGTTGGAAGAAAGCGATCATCGCTCAAAGAGGGGAAGATTAGTCACAACTGCTACGTGAGCGGGGGCAAACCAGCATCGCCGGTTAACGTGGCAGCTGGCTGGCCTGTGTCTGTCCCCCCAGCCCGACGCGTGGCAGGACCGATTTTGTTGCTTTCAGTCCGAGTGGATTTTCACACTTTTAATCCTGGTCGGGTTTTTACTCCACACCCAAGTCGGCAAAAGTTGAAGTACCTTAGCATCGCAGCATCTCCGTCGCTCTTTTTACTTCCTTTTGCGCATTGAGATGGCCCCAAGGAAGTACAGGGAGTAAGGAACGGGTCGCTGGACACTCAGCGAGGGCCTCAACCCAAACCATGTGCTTCATGAAGATGACCCCAGAGATACCGTGATTTGGACCCAACTGGATGAAGATTTCAGGAATGGATACATGCCTTGTTTTGTGAAAGTGGTTCCATGACAGAAGTTGGGCAAAGAGAAGTCTTTCAAAAACTCTCTGGTTCCCTCCAATTTGGTAGGAAAAGGAATGTGCATTTGTAGGTGTCCAGATGGCACCAAAATATCTGGTATTTGTCTCCCATTAAGAATAAAGAGCATCTGAGATGGGGACAAAAAAACCGCTGACGTGTGCTTTCCCCTCACAGCCCTTAGGGGCCACAGCCCCAGAACCAGTCTGGCCTCCAGCCCTCGCAGGATCTGAGGGGACAGGTGGCCTGGTGCAGGTGACGAGGAAGGCAGGCTGGACGCCACGCACATTTCCGAGAAGACCAGTGACAACTCTGACTCGTGCTTTGCGACAGGTGTGGAACCTTCAAGTTCTCCCAGCTGGCTGTCTCCCTGGGGTTTAGCAATAATTCCCTTAAAACCAGGAAAGAGGATGCGGGCCCAGTGAGGGGCTTTGAAGAGAGTCAGGGAGTGAGTGAGAGGAAGCCCGGACTTGCTCCCTGATCTGAGAGGTGGGAGAAGAGGAAGCGG